>JAVJIF010016311.1:0-102662 GCA_038442645.1 Agave tequilana
TCGACTCACCACTACCTCTCTCACTAGAAGTATACAACACACCCTATAGCAATTAGATCGAGAATTGAACACTCAAGCTTTGTGCGTGCGTTTGTGTGAGAAAACTTAGAAAGATTGAAAGAAGGCTTAGAAATTTTGATGATTTTCTCTCAAGAACTAAGAGTTGAAAAGCTCTGTAAACTGACGAGATAACTCTATAAATCTTGTTATTTAAATCTCTGCAAAATGATTGAATTTATAACAATAATTGAAAAATGTTTGCTAAAACTGAAAAGTCACTAGCTGTTAAAAGTTTGTGTAGGACTTTTGACTGTAACAAACGGCTATATTTTTAAAATGTTGGAATTGAAGAATATGAAAGGCGAATCTTCGAGATGAATTATGGCGAGATCCGTTGATCGAATCAACTGGATAATGGTTGGAGTGTGTTCTCCTTCCATTGGTGATGAACGTGGTTTATTCACATGTTCAATTCCGACTTCGAATGAATGAGATATTCAAGTCCAAAGATTGCCTAATTCAAAGCCAAAACGGGACTAAAGGTAGCTTAAAGCATTTAGTCCCACATTGGCCGTGGGATGGAAGTTTGTGGTGTATATATAGAGAAAATTGAGAACAAAGGGCGTGCCCTTTGGGTACTTGGAGTTTTCGCGCGCGAAAAGGAGGGAACTATGCCCGTACATGCAGACATGCATGCACACGCGCGCCGCCGCTGGCGGCGGCGGCCGGCCGGCCGGCGCCGGTGCCGGGCCGGGCATGGGCATGGGCTCGGGTTCGGGTTCGGGTTCCCTACCTGGCCTGGTTCTTTTTGAATCAGGTCTCGTAGTATGGGCCGAACCGGACCGGACCCGCTCCGCTCCGCTGTCAGGTTGCGAACCTGTTGGACCACCAACAGTCGCGAACCAATGGACTGCCAACGGGTGCAAACCAGTTGGACTGCCAACAGTCGCGAACCAATTGGACTGCCAACAGGTGCAAACCAGTTGGACTGCCAACAGTCGCGAACCAATTGGACTGCCAACAGGTGCAAACCAGTTGGACTGCCAAAGGTTGCGAACCAGTTGGACGCCCAAAGGTTGCAATGGTTGGGACGAAAGGTTGCAATCTTTCAGTCCTGTTGGCCCCTCTTGGAGTGCTATATAAAGCACTCCAATCTCTCAATTTAAACACACAGAATACACACCAAGACAACAACTTCTCTTCTCTCTCTCTGAGTTCTGAACTTCAATTTTCTGCGTTCAGAACTGGGAAGTAGAGTTCTGAAGTGACTTCCAAATAGGGAAGTGGGAAATCCGTAACTCGGTTTCCGAAGCGACTTCCAACGGAGATTCTGTAAAATTGTTCTGAAAGAGGAATCAGAAAATTCAACATATTCTTTTATAAGAATTGTTGTCTGAATCTGGTACTTCTGAAGAAAGATATTCTTCTACCTTCTATCGTCCTCAACAGTGGGTGCTCCTCCAGAAGAGTAAAGACAAATATTCATTTGAAATTTGTCCTTGTACCGCTGCTTCAACGATCCTGTGAAGGTACTGGTTGACTACGTTCGACCGTACGGTGATTTGGTAGTGCTATCCAAATACCGTGAAAGAGTGTTGTATCTTGGGAGACCAGCGTCCATTATCCCGTTAGCACCGGTGCGGGGGACGTAATTGTCTTAAGGAGATTCGCTATAAGCGTACCTCACTCTAAATACTGTATAAGTGGATTAAGTCCTTTATACAGGGGATATACTCTATAGTATATCGAGATTGACTTAGATTCAGTCTAAGTGATACTGTATAAGTGGACCAAGTCCTTTATACAGGAAATATACTTTACAGTATATCGAGACTGACTTGGATTCAGTCTAATTGGTGCTTAAACCAAGGAAGGAAATTGAAAGGTGGTTCTTAAATTAAGGAACGTTCTATTGAATGGAAAACCTCCCCCCTGATATTTGCCGACCTGGCCAATTAGATTGTTGATATCTCAGTGATCTTGATTAGTTGTCAGATTGATTCTTGTTAAGCAGGATACCCAACAATCTTAAGACAATTACGATTGAAGTTACTAACTTCAGTTCTGCTTGAACTTGCAGAAGATGTCTGATACAAATCAAGATAGCTCAAGCAAGGCAACAAACATGCCGCTCCAAAGTTTGATGCCTCCTCCACTTCCTAACCCGAAGCCGGAGAAGCCAGGAAAGTTTGATGGCACAGAATTCAAGAGGTGGCAACAGAAGATGTACTTCTACTTGACCACTCTTCATCTGGCCAGATTCCTGGAAGAAGATCCACTAGAGCCTGCAACTGATGCATGGACTCAATGTGACTTCCTTTGCCAAAATTATGTTCTTAATGGACTGGATGACTCTCTTTATAATGTCTACAGTCCAATCACTACGGCAAAGAAGTTATGGGCCAGTCTTGACAAGAAGTACAAGACTGAAGATGCTGGTACCAAGAAGTTCGTCGTTGGACGATTTCTGGAGTACAAAATGGTGGATAGCAAGACTGTCATCAGTCAGGTGCAAGAGTTCCAACTTATCTTGCACGAGATAGAGGCCAAAGGTATGATTCTTCCTGAAACTTTTCAGGTTGCAACCATCGTGGAGAAACTCCCCCCAGCGTGAAGAGACTTCAAGAACTACCTGAAGCATAAGCGAAAGGAGCTAAAGTTAGAGGATCTCATTGTGAGGCTTCGTATAGAGGAGGACAACCGCAAGTCCGAGAAAAGGACCAGCAAGAACTCCTACGAAGCAAAAGCTAATGTGATCGAGGACTCAAAGGGGAAAGCGTCTACTTCCAAAGGCTTGAAGCGGAAGAAGACATCCCAAGGGTACAAAGGCAAGCCCAAGACGGCAAAAGCATGCGCTTCAAAGGAACCTGCTATGTCTGCAACAAAGAAGGACATAAAGCTAATGAATGTCGCAGCCGTCTTAAGGGGAACAAGAAGAGCCACCCACAGGCAAACATGACCAACCATGAATCACCAAGTCTTTCAGCTGTGGTGTCAGAAGTGAATCTGACAACCAATAACAAAGATTGGTGGGTAGACACGGGAGCTACTCGGCACATCTGCTCGGAGAAATTGTTATTCTCAGAATATCAAAGGCTAGAGCAAGATGAGCAACTATTCATGGGGAATTCAGCCGTCTCAAAGGTTGAAGGAAAAGGCAAGGTCATCCTGAAGTGGACATCGGGAAAAGAGCTTACTCTTAACGATGTGCTTCATGTTCCAGACATCCGCAAGAATTTGATCTCCGGATCAATACTTAGTAAGAAGGGATTTAGAATGGTATTTGAATCTGACAAATTTGTACTTACTAAGGGTAGGATGTATGTGGGTAAGGGCTATCTTGTTGATGGACTTTTTAAAGCCAATGTTGCAGTGGTTCATAAAAAGTCTGTGTATTTGTACCCAAAGCTAATAAATAAAGGAAATTCTTCTGTTTATTTGCTTGAGTCTCTTAATCTGTGGCATGCTAGATTAGGGCATGTAAATTACAAGTCTTTAAAGAACTTGTCTAATCTGGGATATATTCCTAAACTCAACTTGGAAGAAATTCGCAAGTGTGAGGTTTGTGTTGAGGCCAAGTTGGCTAAAAATTCATTTCACTCAATAGATCGAAATACAGAACCTTTAGGGTTAATCCATAGCGATCTATGTGACTTGAAGTTTATGCCAACTAGAGGCGGTAAAAAGTATTTCATTACTTTTATCGATGACTGTACAAGATACTGTTATGTGTATCTTTTGAACAGTAAGGATGAGGCAATAAATATGTTTACAACATATAAAGCCGAAGTTGAGAATCAACTCAACAAGAAAATCAAGATTCTAAAATCCGATAGAGGCGGAGAATATGAATCAAATGATTTTAGTGAGTTATGTGCTAGTTTTGGTATAATACATCAAACTACAGCACCATACACTCCTCAGCAGAATGGAATTGCTGAACGGAAGAACAGAACTTTGAAGGAGATGGTTAATTCCATGTTCGTAAGTTCTGGAGCTCCGCAGAACTTGTGGGGGGAAGCTCTATTAACTGCAAATCATATTCTAAATAGAGTACCCCACAAGAAACTTGGTCTTATACCATTCGAGTTATGGCATGGAAGGACACCTTCCTACCATTACCTCAAAATGTGGGGGTGCCTTGCAAAGGTGCTAGCACCATTACCTAAAAAGACTAAGTTGGGAGCAAAACTATAGACTGCGTATTCATAGGCTATGCCTTGAATAGTAGTGCCTATAGGTTTCTGGTTCATAAATCAGAAATACCTGATATTCATGTAAACATGATTATCGAATCTCGAGATGCTGTGTTTTTTGAAGATATCTTTCCGTACAAACGGGAAGCAGATAAGACTTCTGGGAAAAGAACACACGAGATGGCGTTCAGGGACGAAAGCCCCGAGGAACGAAATGTAAATGCGGAAATTGAACCAAGAAGAAGTCAGAGATCTAGAATCTCAAAATCTTTTGGTCCAGATTTCATAGCATACGCTATTGAGAGCGAGCCTCAAACATTTAAAGAGGCTATGTCAAACCCAGAAGCACAAATGTGGAAAGAAGCTATAAATAGCGAAATAGAATCCATACTAAGTAATCATACTTGGGAATTGGTAAACTTGCCTCCTGGAAGTAAACTAATTGGGTGTAAGTGGATTTTCAAACGAAAATTAAAACCCGATGGATCTATCGATAAGTACAAGGCTAGATTAGTAGCCAAGGGTTATCGACAAATAGAAGGACTTGACTACTTCGATACTTATTCACCAGTAACAAGAATAACGTCCATACGGATGTTGATTGCGATTGCAGTATTGCACAACTTAGATATCCATCAAATGGATGTCAAGACTGCATTCTTAAGTGGTGAATTAAGTGAAGAGATATATATGGAGCAACCTGAAGGATTTAAAGTCAAGGGCCAAGAACACAAGGTGTGTAATTGGTAAAATTCTTATACGGTTTAAAACAGGCTCCAAAATAATGGCATGAGAAATTTGATAGTGTCATGATCAAAGATGGATTCACTATCAATGAATGCGATAAGTGTGTTTACACGAAAACAGTTGGAGATGCATGTATCATTGTTTGTCTTTATGTAGACGACATGTTGATACTTGGGACTAATATTGAGATTATTAAGTCCACTAAAAGAATGTTATCCAACAGTTTTGATATGAAGGATCTAGGGGTTGCTGATGTAATTTAAGAATTAAAATTACTAGAACACCAGATGGAATTAGTCTATCTCAATCTCACTACGTGGATAAGATGATAGAAAGATTCAAGGATCATGGGATAAAAGAGAATACAAATCCTTTTCTCCCACACATCCACCTTCATAAGAATACAGGAACTGGAATACGCCAGTTGGAGTATTCTCAGATTATCGGAAGTCTAATGTATTTAATGAATTGCACTAGACCCGATATTGCTTACGCTGTAAGCAAGTTAAGTAGATACACTAGTAATCCTAGTGATCTACATTGGACCGCTCTACTACGAGTATTGGGTTACGTATCACATACCAAGGAATATGCCTTGAGATATGGAAAGTATCCTCCTGTACTGGAAGGATACAGTGATGCTAATTGGATTGCAGATTCTGAGGAATCAAAATCAACTAGCGGATACGTATTTACTCTAGCAGGAGCAGCGGTATCTTGGAAATCTTCTAAGCAAACATGTATTGCCCGTTCCACTATGGAATCGGAATTCATAGCCTTAGATAAGGCTGGAGAAGAAGCAGAATGGCTTCGACAATTCTTAGAAGATATACCGTTATGGCAAAAGCCAGTGCCCGCTATATGTATACACTGCGACAATCAAGCAGCTATATCTAGGGCACAAAATGTGATATACAACGGTAAGTCTAGACATATTCGTCGTAGACATAATACCGTGAAGCAGTTGCTCTCAAATGGAATTATCTCTATTGACTTTGTATCGTCAAAGGATAATTTAGCGGATCCGCTTACTAAAGGTTTAAGTGGAGAGCGTATAAACTGCGCATCGAGGGGAATGGGTCTAAAAGCCTAACCTTACCGAGTCAGCTTAATGGAAACCTCACTTAGCGACTGGAGATCCCACGGACTAAGTTCAAGAGGAAAAACTAGTTATGATTGACTCAGCAAGTAAGCACTTGGGAGCTTGACTCCAATCCATTCCTATGGTGCACATAAGTGCTTTTCTACAAGTGGATTAAGGATAAGATTAAATGCTTTTAATGATGCCTATATCTTGTTACTAAACAAGTGGAGTAGAGTAGACTACTCTTAATAGGTCCATCACCTATGTGAGTATAGAGTTGGGTCGGCTCTTTGGGAATCTCTATGGAGGCTGTTATTCCCTAAAGATACTCTCTGAAACCAAGAATGTCCAGGGCCAAAACGGACACAACCGAGAACCAAAGTTGATTTGGAAAGTTACTGTGTGAAGCTTGTTGACTTGGCTTACACTAACGGCTAACAGTTCAAGACCTAGTTCACTGATTAGCCAGTAAGTCCGATAAAGCTTTCGCTATGGAAGGTTCAAGACCTAGTTCACCTATCCTTATGCAGTTTCTTTTCTCAAGTACCTTTCACAATAGAGTCAGTCTCTTTGTGTGTCATTTCCTTGAATTCTTCATTCATTGTGGGGGATTGTTGGAATTGAAGAATATGAAAGGCGAATCTTCGAGATGAATTATGGCGAGATCCGTTGATCGAATCAACTGGATGATGGTTGGAGTGTGTTCTCCTTCCATTGGTGATGAACGTGGTATATTCACATGTTCAATTCCGACTTCGAATGAATGAGATATTCAAGTCCAAAGATTGCCTAATTCAAAGCCAAAACGGGACTAAAGGTAGCTTAAAGCATTTAGTCCCACATTGGCCGTGGGATGGATGTTTGTGGTGTATATATAGAGAAAATTGAGAACAAAGGGCGTGCCCTTTGGGTACTTGGAGTTTTCGCGCGCGAAAAGGAGGGAACTATGCCCGCACATGCAGACATGCATGCACACGCGCGCCGCCGCTAGCGGCGGCGGCCGCCCGGCCAGCGCCGGTGCCGGGCCGGGCTCGGGCTCGGGCATGGGCATGGGTTCGGGTTCGGGTTCCCTACCTGGCCTGGTTCTTTTTGAATCAGGTCTCGTAGTATGGGCCGAACCGGACCGGACCCGCTCCGCTCCGCTGTCAGGTTGCGAACCTGTTGGACCACCAACAGTCGCGAACCAATGGACTGCCAACGGGTGCAAACCAGTTGGACTGCCAACAGTCGCGAACCAATTGGACTGCCAACAGGTGCAAACCAGTTGGACTGCCAACAGTCGCGAACCAATTGGACTGCCAACAGGTGCAAACCAGTTGGACTGCCAAAGGTTGCGAACCAGTTGGACGCCCAAAGGTTGCAATGGTTGGGACGAAAGGTTGCAATCTTTCAGTCCTGTTGGCCCCTCTTGGAGTGCTATATAAAGCACTCCAATCTCTCAATTTAAAACACACAGAATACACACCAAGACAACAACAACTTCTCTTCTCTCTCTCTGAGTTCTGAACTTCAATTTTCTGCGTTCAGAACTAGGAAGTAGAGTTCTGAAGTGACTTCCAAATAGGGAAGTGGGAAATCCGTAACTCGGTTTCCGAAGCGACTTCCAACGGAGATTCTGCAAAATTGTTCTGAAAGAGGAATCAGAAAATTCAACATATTCTTTTATAAGAATTGTTGTCTGAATCTGGTACTTCTGAAGAAAGATATTCTTCTACCTTCTATCGTCCTCAACAGTGGGTGCTCCTCCAGAAGAGTAAAGGCAAATATTCGTTTGAAATTTGTCCTTGTACCGCTGCTTCAACGATCCTGTGAAGGTACTGGTTGACTACGGTTCGACCGTACGGTGATTTGGTAGTGCTATCCAAATATCGTGAAAGAGTGTTGTATCTTGGGAGACCAGCGTCCATTATCCCGTTAGCACCGGTGCGGGGGACGTAATTGTCTTAAGGAGATTCGCTATAAGCGTACCTCACTCTAAATACTGTATAAGTGGATTAAGTCCTTTATACAGGGGATATACTCTACAGTATATCGAGATTGACTTAGATTCAGTCTAAGTGATACTGTATAAGTGGACCAAGTCCTTTATCAGGAAATATACTTTACACTATATCGAGACTGACTTGGATTCAGTCTAATTGGTGCTTAAACCAAGGAAGGAAATTGAAAGGTGGTTCTTAAATTAAGGAACGTTCTATTGAACGGAAAACCTCCCACCTGATATTTGCCGACCTGGCCAATTAGATTGTTGATATCTCAGTGATCTTGATTAGTTGTCAGATTGATTCTTGTTAAGCAGGATACCCAACATAAAACACATAAATTCATTTTCAAAAGAATAATTTTGGTTGTCCAAAGCACTTTCGACAAGGCTAAGTTTTCAAAAAATGAACTATCAAAAATCGATCAATTTTGAAGAATTTGTTTGCTCTAAAAACATTGTCAAAAATCAGTTTTGAGCTGCTGAAAGCTAGTTTCAACGGTTAGCGGAAAATACTAACAAAACTATCAAAAATGAGTCAATTCTGAAAGTTTCTGAGCTCACTAAAAAACACTGTCGAAAGTTATTTTAGAGCTGTCGAAAGCTGTTTTTGACAGTTGATGAAAAAAAAACAAAAAATTGTCAAAAGTGAGTCAGTTTTGAAAAATTCTGAGCTCACTAAAAACGCTGTCGAAAGTTCTTTAGCTCAAAATCTAATACGTTCACACTGAGTATTCATTTTTGAAAGCTATTGAACAAGCTGTCAAAAATGGTTCAACATTTTTTATTTTTTTTTTCTTTCAAAACTTGATTAAAATCAATTTTAACTTCATAAAACAAAAATAAGTTTCTTCAAACACTTTTGAGCTCTAATATGTGTGGATAGACTCCACTGCATATTTCAAACGGTAAAACTTATTTTTGAGATTCTATCTATATTAAAATTGATTTTTCACTCAAAATGAACTTTATAAAATCTTACTTTAAATAGATATGTATATGTCTATTTGAAAAACTCGTTAAAATATCAAATAAAGCCATGTGTGTGTGTTTAAGCTTGAGTTAAAAATATCACAATCTAAAACTTTAACAAATTTTCTAAAATCATAAACACAAACTCTACTTCTTGAAAATGAAGTCTTCATGTGGATCTTCAACTTGAAATCGACTTCTTGAGCTTCGTTCAACAACTTTGTGATATTCCAACGTTTATAAGTTGAGTTTCACTGTTTAATCTTGAATAACCTATTTCTTAATCAACAACATGTATTCTTTAAAACAACTTCAAGATCATTGATTATTTAACTACATGAGTTGGAAATCATCAAAACATGGGTGATTAAACTTTGGGTTAACAATCTCCGCTTTTTTGATGACAACAAAACTCATGGAATTATATATGCATAAATTTGAGAAAAGTTTTATCAAAACTCTCCCTGAATTTATGCATACACTTAAAACATAGATATATTCCAATAAAGCTCACCATGATATTAAATATCAAAAACATATATGCATATACAAGATACCAATCTAACTAATCATTCATATGCATACATATCCATCCAACCATCCATAAATAAATAAACATCCATTCACAATCATATTCAAAATAAACCAAATATTTATATCTTAGCCAAATTCAAAGACATAACTAAAAGGTTCGTGAGAAAATTTGCATAGAAGTGAGTAAAGACACATTTTCATTTTCAACCAAGGATGGATTAGAATCATTATGGATGAGTTTTGAAGCATACTCTCTAGAATGATCTATAGGAAAGTCCCGAATGTAGAAAAAAGATTTAGAGAGTATATCGAGTCCTTCATTTTCGATATCAAGGAAGTTGGCAAGCTCCAAAACTTATCTTAATATCTATGCCATTCACCCAATTGAAAAGAACATCATCTTTTATAGTTAAGTTTGTATAGAAAATCTTGATGAGCTCAGGATAATAATTCTCATGAATTTCCAAAAAGTCATTACATTAGATCATAGAAGAGAGATTCAGGATTGTCTAATTCACCCAAGTTTTAAAAGATGATTTTTCGACTGGGAAAAATTTTCTTCTTTGAGAGGAAAGATTCAAAGTTCTGTCTAGCTTTAGGACTCATATATTCAGGAAGAGAATTGTGAGTTTTTAGAAAATTTCCTATGAACTGTCCGTTAACCCCTTCTTCTAGATGGGGGATTTTAAGATGGAGGATTGCATGAAAAATCATCATGACCTCTTTTCTCACGAACCATAGTGAAACAACAAGTAATGAAGAATAAAGCTTGAAACAAGTGAGTGAGATTACAAGATATACCCAAACGAAATACAGACAAAATAGAGAAACTTGAAGTAACTTCGAGGCACGTAGAATAAAAAAAAATGATAAGATTAGGTTGGAGTGGTGAAATCTTCAGTTGAGAAGAAGAGAGAGGCAAGAACAAGTCGGCAGAGAGAGAGAAGTCAAAAAGAATGAGTTAGGTTTCGATAGATTTAGGGTTTTAGTGACTGGCCCCACACAGTTATACATTAGCTGTAGAAACTGATTTCGGCAGCCAGCTGTTGAAAGTTCTGGTATGACTTTCAACATTCAGAGATCAGAAACTCTGATTCTGATCAAACAAAAATTGATTTTTCGAAAGTCAAGATTTTAGCTTTCGAAAGTTGGCATCTTGGAAACTAGAAAAATATTTGAAAATTTTGTGACAAGTTTTAAATAAAATTCAAAAAAAATTTAAAAGTAAGCATAAATATATCATAAAAAATCAATCATATAAACTAAAAATTCAAGAAAATTTTATTTTTATTCACTATAGTATCATATATTAAACATGCATGAAAACTTAACTATCCAATTTGCATAGATTTAATTCACCGTAAATGAATGAAAATTGTTAAAATCAAGTGGTTTAATATATATATATCAGCAAGTTGCATATCAACTTGCACATAATCAATCAAAATATTACTTTCTTCATAATGACCTCTAAAAGAATGATATATAATCTTTATGTGCTGGTTCTACTATATTGATATGCATTCTTTATCTTGTGTATCGTGTTCATATTGTCACATAAAATTTAAATGTGTTCAAACTACAAATTATAATCCTAGAGCTAGAGAACTTGTGCATAACAAGTTCCAGCCGCAATATATTCTGCTTCGACAGTTGAGAGAGAAAACGGATTTTTCTCTTTAGAGGACTACAAAATAAGATAATTTTTAAAAAATTGACAAGTCCCACTGATACTCTTTCTGTCAACTCTACAATCAACATAGTCAGCATCCGAGTAACTAGTCATTTCAAAATGATCTATTTTTGAATACCACAAACCCATGCTGAGTAATTAGTCATTTTAAAATGATCTATTTTCAGATACTACAAACCGATTTCAATCGTTCTCTTAAAGTATTTAATAATACGCTTTCGCACTTAGATGCGACTCTTTGAGACAAGATTGAAATCTAGCGCATAAACATACTCTAAACATGATTTCTGGTTCACTAGCATAAATATAGTAGATTTTCTATTATGCTTCTATATAATTTAATATCAATATTATTATCATTCTCATCTTTATCAAACTTAGTAATAGACATGGGAGTCTTATTTATTTGGACATTTTCAAGTCTGAACTTATTGATTAACTCCTTCTGTACTAAGCTTGATTCAGAAAGATTTCATCACATATTTGCTCAATTTGTAGTCCAAGAATATTTGAGCTCGCCCATCATACTCATCTTGACTTCATCCTTCATGCATTTTTCAAATTTCTTACACGTTAGTTCATTAGTAGAACTAAAATAATATCATCCTCATAAATTTAAATAGTCAAAATATCATTCTTAATATGCTTAGTAAACAAAGTGGTATCAATTTTCCTTTAACAAAACTCTTTTTCAAAAGAAAATTGCTAAGCCTCTCATTCCAAGCTCTTGGAGCTTGTTTTAAACCACAAAGAGCTTTTTTTAATTTGAATACATAGTCAAAGTGTGTATGATTGATTTAAAATCTTTATAATATGCAAAAGCTAGAGTCATATGGATAACTCAAGCCGTGCAACTGGTGCGAAAGTTTATCAAAATCGATTTCCTCGACTTGCTTGTAACCTTGAGTCACTAGTCTAACCTTGTTCTTACTATATTGCCGGATTCATCTAGTTTATTCCTAAATATCCACTTAGTACCAATAATTGACCTATCATCGGGTCTAGAAAGAAGTTTTCATATTTGGTTATGTTCAAATTGATTATGCTTTTCTTGCATAGCAAATAACCAATATGAATCTAATTCGGCTTTGTGGATGTTCTTAAATTTTATGTGAGATATAAAAGCTAAACTACTATAAATATTGGACGTTCTTAGATTCTATGTGAGATATAAAAGCTAAACTATTACAAATATCATGCAATTTAGATTTAGTATTTAATCCCTTAGAAACATCACCAATAATGAGTTCTTTAGGGGGCTTGAAGCATACCTCCAATCCTTTAGTAGTTGTTGGACTTCTTCTTGTTGTTCTCCTTGTATTTCATCAATTTGCCCTTTTTCTTGATCAACTTCTTTGGTAGATGTTTCTTTAAGTGATATCTTTTCTATTCATTCATTTGCAATCTGAATTTGAGTATCTACAATATTCTTAACAGATAGATTAGATTCCTCAAACTTAATAAGCATAGATTCCTCAATAGTTAAGGAGATCTAATAAACACTCTATATGCTTCACTAGTTAAAGAATACCAATAAATATGTATTTATATGATTTCACATCAAATTAGCCAAAACATCTTTTGTGTTTAATATAAAACACTTGCATCCAAAAACTTTAAAATAAGAAACATTTGGCTCGCGCAAGTAATATAACTCAAAAGGTGTTTAGCTAATTTTTTTGCCAATATGAAATCTACTAACAATATAACATGCAGTATTAACATCTTTCGCCCATAAATATTGTGAAAAATCATATTCATTAATAATGGTTCGTGCTATTTCTTATAATGTTCTAATTTCCTTTCAACAACTCTATTTTATTATGGAGTTCTAGGGTAAGAGAAATCATGTTTAATGTCATGTTCTTCATAATATGAAATGAAAGAGTGGTACAAATTCACCGTCTCTATTACTGTGAATACGAACAACGGGTGAATCTTTTTTTCTTTCAACTCTTTTGCAGAAGATGCTGAAAAAATCTCATCTTTATGTTCTAAAAAGAAAATCCATATGCATCTTGAAAAGTAATCAACAAGTACATACATGTATCGTGTTTCTCCTAACCTCTTGGTTTTGGTAGGACCAAATAGGTTCATGTGTATCAATTCTAAGGGGCAAGTTATCATGATATCCTTTTTTTTTTGGAGAATGTAAATTTTATTTATCAAAAACCATAATACAGATATAAATCCAACTGGCTATACATCTATACTCGTTACATGCACTAAGTCGACTAGTTCAGGAGCCTAGTCGACTATATTGCTGCCAGTCGACTAGTCACAAGATCAAGTCGACTTATAATATACTCCAGAAGTATCCGTCCTCTCTGTTGCCACAGGAGTCGACTAATACAAAAAGGATTAGTCGACCGTACGTGCACCAAGTCGACTAGTTAAGAAATCCTAGTCGACTATATTTGTTTCAAGTCGACTAACCAAAAAGTCAAGTCGACTTGAATTTTGATCTGGATGTATCCGTCATCTCTGTTGCCACAGGAGTCGACTAATCCCAAAATTAGTCGACTATACTTGAATGTAGTCGACTAGAAACCCTTACTAGTCGACTAAAACTGCTTGTATCCCATCTTTTCTGTCAGAATTCCATACCCCTCAAAAATTCACCGTGTCAGTTGGATCCAAAGTGAATACAGTCCTATAGATGTGCAACTTAATCTTGAATATAGTAGAACCCACCTCCTGAGCCTGGCCTTCAAAAATTTTCATATTACGGGCATTCCAAATATGATAAACAGTACAAGCAAGGGCCACCTTTTTAGCTTTTGCTTTTCCACCGGATCCCTTCGCCTCCTTTTTAATCCACTTAAGAGCACTAGAGATAGTTGACATCCCCCGAGAGATACCCAGCCAGTCTCTAATGTATCTCCAAACCATAGCAGAGAAGGAACATTGAAAGAATAGATGATCTGCCGATTCCTTATTACCAACACAGAGTACACACGAATCCTCAACCTGAAGAAAGGTCAATCTATCTTTTGTAGGTAGTCTCTTCCGCGCTGCAAGCCAAAGAGTACAAGCATGCTTTGGTGTGACATACGAATTCCAAACTGAGCTTGTCCAAGATAGTCTGGAACCCTTATATCTGAAAAACTCATATCCGAGGGATATGCACATCCGCTCACCTATCACCCAAGAGGTTACTCGCCTCTTCGCCGCCTCAACGGATCCTTCTACATGGCATATTTTATCACGTATCGCCACTAGCCTCTTAAGCAATGGCGAATCATCCCTTATACATTTCCAGTCCCAAGCAGATACATCCCCTTTAAGGTAGATATGATGCACCCAACGTACCCATAAAGTGTCCTTTTTCTTATGAATATTCCAAAAGGATTTTGCTAACAGAGAATCATTCCAAGTTTTTAGATCTCGAAATCCCAATCCACCTTCCGATTTTGGCAAGCAAATGGATTTCCAAGAAACCGGATGATGGCGCTTATGCCATAAGAAATTCCTGCACAGCCGAGTTACCCTGTCTATGATAGCACCTGGAACCGGAAAAATAGATAGCCAGAAGCAATCCACTCCTTGTAGCACTGATCTGATAAGCTCAGCTCTACCCGCAAAAGAAAGGCTGGACGCCACCCAAGAGTTGATATACATTGTTATTTTATCAACAAAAGGTGCAAAATGGTCAACCTGTAACCTCCGAGCCGCCAACGGGACACCAAGATAACGGAAAGGCATCACACCAACAGGGATTCCAGTCAACTGCCTCAGTTGAACAAGTTCCTCTCCATATACTCCCGCCGTAAAGAGGTTTGACTTGAGCAAGTTAGCACACAAGCCCGATTTCAAACCAAAATCCTTGAGGCTATCCATAATAATACTGACAGAAGTAATGTCCCCTCTAGCCATGAGCATGAGATCATCAGCAAATGCCAGGTGTGATAACCTAAGATTTCCACACCTAGGGTGAAATTTGAACCCCAACCTGTTAGTACTGACCTTTAGACTCCTCGAAAGATATTCAATGCATATAAGAAAAAGAAAAGGAGACAAAGGATCACCCTGTCGCAATCCCTTCTTCCCATTGAACATCCCCCATATCCCTCCATTCAGGCCAATAGAATAAGAAGGAGACGTTACACATTGCATAATCCATCCAATAAATCTGGCCGGGAACTGAAGACCAGTCATCACCTCAGCAAGGAATTCCCAAGAGACCGAATCATATGCTTTCCGGAGATCCACTTTAATTAAGCATCTTGGGGATACCCTCTTCCTGTTATACTTTCGCAATAACTCTTGGACCAAATGGATATTTTCAATCATACTCCGACCCTCCACAAAAGCAGATTGCGAAGGATCAATAATTCCACCGAGCACAGGTCGCAGCCTCGCAGCCAGTACTTTAGAAATCACCTTATAGATCACATTACAACAGGCAATAGGCCTGAAATCACTCACAGAATTAGCATGAGCAGATTTAGGCACTAAAGCAATCAAAGTGTGATTCATTTGCTTCAGAAGATATCCTGATACAAAAATTCCTTGACAGCATCACAGAACTGAACACCAATAATATCCCATGCTGTCTTGAAGAAGAGTGCACTATATCCATCCGGACCCGGTGCCTTGTCATTGCCAATACTGAACAGAGCCTCCTTAATCTCCTCCGAGGTAACCCCCTTCAACAATTCAGAAGCTTGAAGGGAGGAGATAACCTCCCCACACTGAATCACCTGTGGGTCAACATGCTCCACCTGAGAATGAGTACCCAGAAGACCCTCGAAGTAACGAAGAAATTCCAAAGCTACCTCCTCCGTCGACTCCGTCATTGAACCATCCTCCTTAGAAATAGCCGCCACATAACCATGCCCCTTGTTTCTTTTCACAATACTGTAAAAGAACTTAGTACATTTATCAGATTTAGAAACATAAGTGCATTTAGCCAGCTGATAAAAGTAGTCCAACTCCGCCTTAGATAAGGCCAATGCATTCTTACGTAACTCCAAAACCTTCTCCCGCAGTTCAGAATTATCAAATTGAGATTGGATCTGCACCTGAGCGTGTTTAAGGAGCATCCTAGCCCGGTCAGTTCGAGAAGCAATATGACCAAAGTTCCTCTCATTGAGAAGTTTCAACGGGGCTTTCAATAGCTTAAGCTTGCGACAAAACTGAAATTGAAGAGAACCTACTATCTCAATTTCCCAGCCAGCTCTAACAGTCTCCCGAAAGTCCTCATGACCCGCCAAGAAATTCCAGAATCGAAACGGTCTATTCACCGTTCGGGGCCGCTCAAGTAAAGAGACTATTCCAGGGGAATGGTCCGACAGACAACCAGACGGTAAGAATTCCACATGGCAGTAAAAGGCCCGCTGATGCCAAAGAGGGTTGACCATCACTCTATCCAACTTAGACCAGACATTACCATTGGTCCAAGTCAAGTGGCAACCCGTGAACTGTAAGTCCGACAGTCCCAATTCATCACAACAATCAGTAAAGTCTTTAATTTGGTATTGTGACACCTCCACACCACACACCCTCTCCTCCTGTCTCAAGATATTGTTGAAATCCCCCATCAGAAGCCAAGGTTCAGACATATTATCACCCCATCTAATTAAGTTCTCCCATAGGCTTCTCCTAGTCACTATGGAATGGAACCCATAAACAAAACTACCAATGAAAGATACGGATGATACCTTACATACCACCCTGCAGTGAATAATCTGAGGGAGAATCTCTAGAGTATCCAGCTGAATCTTCAATGGATCATACAGGATTAATATTCTACCTCCACCATGAGAATCAAAGTTGTTTACCTGCTTCCATCCTTTAAACCTCCTACCCATGAACACTTCCAGTCCAGACTGTGAAAGCTTAGTCTCTAATACTGCCATTAAACCAATCTCCCTCTTTTTTACCAGTGCCTCAACACCCTTTTGTTTCAGGGGTAGGTGAAACCCCCTGATATTCCAGAATGCCAACCTCATTTGGAAGGTTGAAGGGATTTCCCCTTCGTTTTTCCTTTAGTTACTAAGGCGAAGTTGAGACCCTTTTCTGTCAATTTTCGATTCTCCCTCACAGCCGCCTGACGACTCTGTGGCACCACCACATTCTCCTTGTCCTTGCCCCCTACAGTGATCTGCTCTCGAATCTGGACTGATGATTCCTCCAAAGTCACCACCGAACCGTGCCTTACATCCTGAGGTACGATCCTGTCAGAAGCACTCGATCTAAGTTCAGGACCCATCTTCTTCTTCATTTTATTAAGACTTCTAGTCCCCTCATATCCACTACCACATCAGGCAAATGTTTCAATCCAGCATCAACCGGTTGTATCTCGGACTGTTCTGGTACAACAGAAATTTCTGCTGCCTGAACAGACTTTTCTGGCAGCAGAATAGGGTCCGTATTACCCGTACCATGCTTATTGCCCCCAATTAGTATATCACCATGTGTCACCCCAACATCCTGAGTCAGAGCACCTGTAGTCACAACCTTGCTCGATGTCGCCATGGCAACGCTCAGATTCCCACTATTCTCCCCCTTCTTTTGCATAACCACTCCACCTGGCCGGCCCATCTTCCGAGGCACATAAGCAGTATGCTTAGCCCCTTCCAAAACTTTGTTGCAGTCACCCTCAATATGACCAAACACCTTGCATTTCTTACAGTATTTTGGTTTAACCTCAAATACCACTAACTGGTCATAAATGTCACCAGTCGGAAGCTTAATTTCCAACGATGAGACTAGTTCCTTTGAAGCATCCACCTCTACCATCACCCTAGCAAAAGAAAGCCTCTCTTTACTTAAGGTCATCTTGTCAGTGGATATTGGTTTCCCAATTCTTGACGCAATTTTGCTCAAAGCACGGGCATTCCAACATTCAAGTGGAAGATCCGGTAACTGAACCCAGACTGGTACTGTAGCAAATTCTTCACCTCCAAATCTAAAGTACCTTGGCATGTTCTTCAGCATCAAGCATCTCCCATAGATAAAGTATGGTCCCCCGTTCAAGACACTAAGTCTATCCTCCTCCGATGTAAATTTAAAGACTACCCAGCCCGAACGATGGACCCAGTGTGTACATTCAACCTTCCACCCCTCTCGAATAGTCCGGATCGCATCCATGCCTGGGAAGCGACCTGTAAATTGTCCCACAAGACAAAATCCCCATATCTCTGCAACATCATCGACATCATCATTCGTTATGTGCAGCATATCCTCCCCGGAATCCACCATATCCAGTTTGATACCCTTGCCTAAGTTGCGGTTGTCTTTGAACAAGTTAACCCACGGGCCTCTGTTAACAGAAGCCGTCCCCTTCTGTGTCTCCACCACATTAGAAACAACCCTCCGGTTCTTCTCAATATCAGCAGAGTCCAACTGTGGCATTCCATCAAACACCTTGTGTGCCTCCAAATCACCCTTCTTCTGCAATAAGCGAGAAGCTGACGCATCACCTCCAACATCTTCAGAGTCTTCTGAATCAGAAGAAGCAGATGCAATTTCCACCTGCACATCATCATTAACCTGCTGCCTCACAGCAACTGAAACACCAATCTGCTGAGCATGGACATGCGGCGATGTCTCATCTCCAGTAGCACCCTCCGACAATCTTCCCTCAACTTCCTTAGAAATCCCAACTCGGGATCTAGAAGCCGGCATCTTAGAAATATTTCGACCAAGAGAAATTTCCAGCGGTTCCCACCAGCCCTAAAAAGGGGATGGGATCACCAAGAAAATGCAGACCAGGTAAAGAAACAAAGAAGAACCCAGGAGGGAGCAATACCTGAAGAGGAGATAAGGCAGGAATCAACCATGGAAGATTCAACCCTGGGAGAGCGTCACTCTCGAACTCCTCGATCAATTGCCCCCTGGAAAGGGTTGGATGGGAGACCGGAGCCCGAGACCGGCGAAGTGAAGGCCGGCGGCTGCGGGCGGCTGCGGGGCGGTGGTCTAGGTCGGGGGCGGTGACGGTGGCCTAGGGCACGGGCTCTGGCTTTTTTCTTGAAGACCTTTCTTGATTTCACAAGTTATCATGATATCCTTAATTGACTTGAATGAGGTTTTTATTTGCTTTTCAAATTGGCAAGCATCACAAACACAATCCTTTTCAAATATCAACTTAGGAATACCTTTAACTACATTTTTAGACACGGTATGGAGAGATATCAAAAGAAACATGACCTAATATTCGATGCCATAACTAAGGTTCTTCATTATGACGGTTAAACATGTTATATTATCATCTAGATTAAGCATATTAATTATATAAACATTTTTCTTCTTATATATCCAGTTAATAAACATGATTTCATTTATCAATTAGATTGCAACAAGTAGAATCAAATATAACTCTTAAGTCTTTATCACAAAGTTGACTAATATTTAACAAATTATGTTTGAGACCAGCAACTAAAACTATATTTTCTATTAATGGAGATGTACCAATTTTAACATTACCGATAACGATGATTTTTCCTTTTGAATCATCTCCAAAGATGACGAATCCACCTTCATACATACTTGATAGGATTGCAAAATTATTGACATCCCGTGTCATATGCCTCGAGCAACTACTATCAAGATACTATTTCTCCCTACGTCGCATAGCCTTGATGCGTACTTACATTAACAAATTTTAGATATAGTTTTTGGTACCCAAACTTTTTTAGGTCCTATAGTTAGTCTTATGAACAAAACATGCTCATTTATAACGTTTACTCTGTCATAACAGAATTTTGCTAAATGACCTTTCCGTCTGCAATATGTATATTCGTATACTTTAGCATACATATGTGCATGATATGTATGTCATGTAGCATTAGTAGTGTTCTTTGGAATTTGAATAGACGTTCGACCTTCTAGAAAAGCCTGAACTTCTCAAGTAATTTCGACATCTTCTAAAAAGGGTTTAGATTATACCTTTGATGCGTTGTCACCTTGTGTCATAAAGTACATGTTGGTGGTATCAACTTTTTCTTCGGGTTCAACTTCTGAGTCATCCCATATAGCCTTCATTTCTCTCTTCTTGAAAGGCTTCTTGAACATGGAGGTTTTGTTCTTCATCTTTGGGTAATCTGCATTACAATTAGATGTCAGGATTTCTTGCATTGATAACATAGCCCTTCCTCTTTGTCATTCTTCTTTCCTTGCCTCTGGTTCCTCATATTGGCTAACTATCTTTTCTTGTAGAACATTCATCTTACTTTCCATACAATCATGGACATGATTGTTTCTTTGTTTGGATCTTCTTCATCATCTGAACTTCCAGGACATACCTTGAATGCAACGTCTTCTTCTTTTCTGGCTCTTGTTGCTCCCGAGTGTCGAGCTCCATTTCCTGAGTCTTTAAATTACTCATGAAGGTTGTGAAGTCCATTTTCTTGGAGTCATTCAGCTCCTTCAAAGTGGTTGCCTTGACCTTTCAAGATTTGAAAAGTGATCGGATGACTTTTCTCACCTTGTTGTCATTGATTCGTCTAAAAAAATCAGACCATTAGTGATTTTGCTAAAACGAGTAAGCATATCATCAATAGCTTCATTATCATGCATTTTAAAGTTTTTGTATTGAGAAGTAAGCAAATCAATCTCGGCTCTCTTTACTTGAGATGTTCATTAATGTGTAGTGATCAAAACAAATTCACAATTTATAACTCTAGACAAATCGTCATCATTTAATGGCTGCATTAAGGCGTAAGTTGCCTTAGCATTTGCTTCGAATGTCTTAGAGATCATGTTTAGGCCAATGGTCTGTTCTATGATCAGATTCTTTAAACTCTTTTTCTATAGCAAGGGAAACGTCTCTTTCGAGAGATTTGAGAAAAACTCTCATTTTAATCTTCTAAATGAGAATGTTAAGACCATCAAAACTAGGCGGAGATTTCATATTAAAATTGTCTCCGTCAGAAGCCATGTGTGTAGTAACAAATAAGTGATTAGCCATATAAGGATCAACTCTTTGATGGTTAAACCTTAAAATAAAGAGTTAATTAACACTATATGCAGTTAATTAACACTATATATGAGGGGAGAGGGTGAATAGGTGGTGTTAATCGATATGTGAAAATTAAAAACTATATGCAGTTAATTAACACTATATATGAGCAAATATAATTAGAGGTGAAAGCAAGTATAAAGAGTAAAGAATAAGCAAACTTCGCAAACATGATGGACTTGTTCTCGAGGTTCGATCCACTATTCTTTGTCACTGTCTCAAACTCTTGTGAAGAAGTAAACACTATAATCGTTTCGCAAAACTGAGATACGCTTACAACGTTGATCCAGATCAACAAGAGCAACAACTAAAATATGATGATCACTTAAATTTCTCACAACAGCCTAACACAATTAGATCAAGAACTTAACACTCAAGCTTTGTGTGTGTGAGAAAACTTAGAAAGATTGAAAGAAGGCTTAAAAATTTTGAGGATTTTCTCTCAAGAACTAAGAGTTGAGGAGCTCTATAAACTGATGAGAAAACTCTATAAATATTGTTATTTAAATCTCTGCAAAATGATTGAATTTATAGCATAAGAATTGAAAAACATTTGCTAAAACTAAGCAGAGAAAACTCACTCAGCTGTCGAAAGTGGGTCACAGTTAACGGTCACAAATGATTATCTTTTTAAAAAAAAGAAATTCATTTTCAAAAGCACAACATTGGCTGTCGAAAGCACTTGCGAATGGGCCAAGTTTTCAAAGGATGATCTGTCGAAAATCGACCAATTCTGAAAGAATCTGTTCACTCTGAAAAATGCTGGCAAAAATTAGTTTTAAGTTGCCGAAAACTAGTTTCAATGGTTAGTGGAAAACACTAACAAAACTATTGAAAAGAGTCAACTTTGAACTTTTCACAACTCACTGGAAAATGCTGTCGAAAGCTCTTTCAGAGCCGTCAGCAGTTGTTTTCGACAGTTGATGAAAAACAAAGAGAAAACAGTCGAAAGTGACTCAGTTTTGAAAAATTTTGAGCTCACTAAAAAATGCTATCGAAACTTCTTTAGCTCATAATCAGATACGTGCACACTGAGTATCTATTTTTGAAAGCTAGCATTTTTTTAATTTTTCTAAAACTTGATTAAAATTAATTTTAACTCCATAAATAAAAAAATAAGTTTTTTCGCATACTTTTGAGCTCTAATATGTGTGGATGGACTCTACTACATATTTCAAATGGTAAAAACTCATTTTTGATATTTAATCTATATTAAAGTCGATTTTCACTAAAAACGAACTTTATAAAATATTTTTTTAACTTATAAAATATTTACTTTAAATAGATGTGTTTATGTCTATTTGAAAAACTCTTTAAAACATCAAACAAAGCCCCGTGTGTGTTTTTTTAAGCTTGAGTTAACAATATCACAATCTAAAACTTTAACAAATTTTCTAAACTCATAAACACAAACTCTATATCTTGAAAACGAAGTCTTAATGTAGATCTTCAACTTGAAATTGACTTCTTAAGCTTCAATCAACAACTTAGAGATATTTCAATGCATATCAGTTGATGTTGAGCTTCACTATTTGAACTTGAATAACCTGTTTCTTAACCAACAGCTTGTATTCTTTAAAATAACTTCAAGATCATTGATTTTTTAACTACATGAGTTGGGTGTTGGGGTTGGCTCAATTTCCAACTCATTTATTGTTGCGCAATTTTGCGTGTGACTTTTCGGATATGGTGCGGTCTTCTTCGAGCATGGTGCAGTCATGCTTTGGGCTTGATATTCTACACGGAAGTTGTAGAGGTACATGCATATCTTTGAATGGTCAAGAAGACGAAGCGTCATCAAAGGCCTATAAATAGGCAAGCTCATTGTTGTAGAAAGATCACTTGATCAAGCATCTTCTTCACTTGTTCTCTTGAAAGCATAGAGAGTGTGAGGGAAAGTCTCTTGTGTTGAAGAGAAATTTAAAGTTGTGAGAGTTGTGTGGAAGTCGGCGTAGTCGGGTGTGCCAAGTGCCTTGTATCCCTTTTGTTGATTCCACCATAGTGAAGCCTCCTTCGAGCCTCAAGCTCAACCCGTGGTTTTTTCCTTTTGGGTTTTCCACGTAAATCTCGGTGTTCATCTGTGTTGCCTCTCTCTCTTTCTATTTTGTTGTTTTTTTTATTGCTATCTAGAACAAGATTCTGTTGTGACGTTGATCTTCACGCGAACAAAGTGGAATCAGAGCAAGGTTGGAGTGTTCAAGATGGCGGAAGAGAAGTCAACAATCGGTGGTGTGAAGGTTGAGTTGAAACCATTTGATGGACGGAGCAACTTCACCTTATGGCAACGGAAGATGAAAAACATCTTGATACAACAGGATCTTCACATGTGCATTTTAGGCGTCGAGTCCAAGCCGGAGACAATGACTACGGAAGCCTGGAATAAGGCCGACATGAAAGCTATGAGCTCTATTGAGCTACACTTATCCGATGAAGTCACCTATAATGTGATGGAAGCAACAACCGCCAAATGCACATGGGAGAAGTTAGAGAAACTTTATATGGGTAAGACTCTATCCAACAAACTTTTCTTAAAGATCAGTTGTATAATCTTCGTATGGAAGAAGGAGATGATCTTATGGAACATCTAAATTTATTTAATCGTTGCATTAACGATTTGTTGCGAGTTGAGGTCAAGTACGAGGAGGAGGACAAAGCTTTGCTTTTACTACGGTCCTTGCCATCATCCTTCAAGCATTTTCGAACCACACTCATGTTCGGCAAAGAGACTCTTCGGTTCGAGGAGGTTGTCCAAGACATTATCTCTCATTTCAAGATGAACAAAAGCACAAGTAATGACTTGAAGAATGAAGGTCTACTCGTCAAAGGATCAAATGAACGGGGACGATCCAAGGAGAAAGACAAGGGGACGGACAACCGCTGGAGATCAAAGTCCAAGAACAGCAAGGATGTGGAGTGCTACTACTGTCACAAGAAGGGACACATCAAGAAACATTGCCGAAAGTTCAAGGCGTATCAGAAGGAAGGGAAGAAGTGTAAGAATCCTTCTACGGCCGCTCTCACCACAGAAAACAAAGGTGAACTTTTCTCGGTTTCTTCGGGTAAACCAATTTCAGACTTATGGATTCTTGATTCTGGTTGTACCTTCCATATGTGTGCAAACAAGCATTGGTTTGATACATACGAGAAGAAGGATGGAGGTGAAGTTCTCATGGGGAACAATGTCGCATGCTAGATCATCGGCATAGGCACTGTGAAAATAAAGATGTATGACGGCATAATACGTACTTTTGAAAATGTGCGACATGTTCCTGCTCTCAAGAAGAATTTGATCTCTCTCGGGACTCTTGATGCACTTGGCCTCACCTACTCTTCCGGTGGAGGAAAGATCAAGATTTGCAAGGGCTCATTGGTGGTCATGCGAGGTGAGAAACTTCCCAACAATTTGTACAAGCTTAAGGGAGATACTATAGTGGAGCTGCTATATCCACGCCGAAAAGTTTAGATGAAGATTCAGCTCAATTATGGCATTTATGTCTTGGCCATATGAGTGAGCGAGCCATGGAGGAGCTTCACAAAAGGAAACTGCTAAAGAATATGGAGTCTTGCAAGCTGGACTTCTGCAAGTACTGTGTACTTGAAAAGCAATGCAAGGTATCATTCAAGCCTACAAACAATGAGAATCGCGCTAAGGAGGTTCTCAACTACATTCATTCCGACGTATGGGGGCCGGCACCGACAAAATCCCATGGTGGTGCTCGCTATTTTGTCACGTTTATGGATGATCATTCACAGAAGATCTGGGTCTACTTCATGCGGGAGAAATCTGAAGTTTTTTCGAAGTTCAAAGAATGGAAGGCCGAAGTAGAGAATCAAACTGGGCGCAAGATCAAGTACTTGCGCAGTGACAATGGAGGTGAATATCGAGATGGCAGATTCTTGGAGTTCTGCAAGAAAGAAGGTATCATTCGTCACTTCACAGTGAAGAAGACTCCACAGCAAAATGGCGCAGCAGAAAGAATGAACCGAACTCTCATGGAGCGAGAGAGATGCATGAGACTTCATGCAGTATTGCCTGAATCTTTTTGGGCAGAGTCTGTTAACCATGCTGCTTTCTTAGTTAACAGGTCACCATCAAAATTGCTGGATTCCAAATGTGCAGAGGAAGTTTGGTCCAGTAAGGACATTGATTATTTTACTCTAAAAGTTTTTGGATGCAAGTTGTATGTTCATATCCCCAGTGATGAACAAAACAAGTTGAAGCCAAAGTCACTCGAATGCATTTTCCTCGGTTTCGAGAAGGGAGTGAAGGCCTACAGACTCTGGGATCCGAAGAACAAGAAGAAGGTATTGAGTAGAGATGTTATGTTTGATGAAAGGCTTGGAGCAGAAGCTACTGGAAAAGACGAGGTTTGTAAAGAAAATTCTTATACTGAAATTCCTTTTTCAACAGAAGATTCCTTTGCAGAGAATCAAGCTGAGGTGGAGCCGCCAGAGGAGCAACAACAAGCTGAAGAGGTTCATGGAGAACCTATGAGCATAGTACAGACAAGACCAAGAAGAGTTATCAAGCCCCTCAATGGTTAGGTTGGGAGGATGAGGCCTTCTATGCACTTTTAATTAGCGAAGAAGATCCATCAACTTTCAAAGAAGCTTTAGAAAGTAAAGAGCGGCAAGAATGGATGGCTGCTATGTTAGAAGAGATGACATCTCTTCACAAGAACTCTGTCTGGGAGTTAGTTCCTAAACCCAAAGATCAAAGGATCATCGGTTCCAAGTGGATTTATCGGAAGAAAGAAACCTTAAGTGAGACGGAGGCACCTACTTATAAAGCAAGGTTAGTTGCAAAGGGGTTCTCACAAATAGAGGGAATCAATTATGATGAAATATTCTCTCCAGTGGTCAAGCATACATCTATTAGGGTGTTGCTATCTCTTGTAGCACAGCATGACATGGAGTTAGAACAGCTTGATGTGGACATTTCTTCACGGAGATTTGGAGGAAACTATCTATATGACACAACCAGAAGGATATGTTGAAGCAGGAAAGGAAAATCATGTATGCAGATTGAAGAAGTCTTTATATGGACTCAAGCAATCTCAGAGGCAGTGGTACAAACGCTTCGACTCATTCATGCTCCAGAATGGCTACAAGAGAGGTAAGTATGATTGTTGCGTCTACTTACACACATTTGATGATGGTCACATAATCATCTTAATGCTTTATGTGGATGACATGTTGATTGCATGTCGGGATACGTCAAAGATAAATAAACTCAAAGAAATATTGAGTTCAGAATTTGACATGAAGGATCTTGGTGCCGCCAAGAAGATCCTTGGAATGGAGATTAAGAGAGACCGGGATAACATGAGGTTATATCTTTCTCAGAGCAAATATATCGGAAAGGTGCTTGAGAAGTTTCATATGGTAAATGCTAAACCCGTATCCACTCCATTAGCTGCACATTTCAATTTAAGTGCAAAGCAAAGTCCGTCTACTGACGATGAAGTTCAAGAGATGAAGAAAATTCCGTATGCAATCGATGTTGGGTGCTTAATGTATGCGATGGTGTGCACAAGACCAGATCTCGCTCAAGCTATGAGCGTGGTGTCAAAGTATATGTCAAATCCAGGAAGATAGCATTGGCAAGCTGTCAAGTGGATTATCAGGTATTTAAAGGGCACCAGAAACAAAAGCATTATGTTTGAAAGACAACATGACGACGCGTGCATCACTGGTTTTGTTGACTCCGATTATGCTAGAGATTTGGACAAGCGAAGGTCTACTACAGGCTATGTTTTCACTTGTGGTGGAGGACCAGTATCTTGGAGATCTATGCTCCAAAAGGTTAGTGCTTTGTCTACTACCGAAGCGGAGTACATGGCTTTGACAGAAGCTGCCAAGGAAGCTATATGGCTCAAGGGTTTGGCAAGTGATTTGGGGTTAAAGCAAGCTTTTGTAACAATTCAATGTGATAGTCAGAGTGCCATTTGTCTTGCAAAGAACCGGGTCTTTCATACAAGGTCAAAACACATTGAAATCCGTTATCATCGGATTCGAGATTGGCTCAACAATGGAGAAGTCGAGGTGAAAAAAGTTCACACAGACGAGAATGCTTCTGACTTCTTAACAAAACCAGTTACGGCTGAGAAGTTCAAGCATTGCTTAAGCTTACTAAATATGAAGAGCTGTTAGTTGGCATGTGCACCTAGCCACCAGAGCTGCGGGAAGGTGAGTTGGTACTCATCAAGGTGATGAAATTGCTCATGAATGAGCAACAGTTGTTCCAGAGTGTTGTGTCATCTCTGAAGATTTGGACATCTCGCCAAGGTGGAGATTGTTGGAGTTGGCTCAATTTTCAACTCATTTATTGTTGTGCAATTCTGCGTGTGACTTTTCGGATATGGTGCGGTCTTCTTCGAGCATAGTGCAGTCATGCTTTGGGCTTGATATTCTACACGGAAGTTGTAGAGGTACATGCATATCTTTGAATGGTCAAGGAGACGAAGCGTCATCAAAGGCCTATAAATAGGCAAGCTCATTGTTGTAGAAAGATCACTTGATCAAGCATCTTCTTCACTTGTTCTCTTGAAAGCATAGAGAGTGTGAGGGAAAGTCTCTTGTATTGAAGAGAATTTTAAAGTTGTGAGAGTTGTGTGGAAGTCGGCGTAGTCGGGTGTGCCAAGTGCCTTGTATCCCTTTTGTTGATTCCACCATAGTGAAGCCTCCTCCGAGCCTCAAGCTCAACCCGTGGTTTTTCCCCTTTGGGTTTTCCACGTAAATCTCGGTGTTCATCTGTGTTGCCTCTCTCTCTTTCTATTTTGTTGTTTTTTTTTTATTGCTATCTAGAACAAGATTCTGTTGTGACGTTGATCTTCACGCCAACATTGGGAGTCATCAAAATACGAGTGATTGGACCTTTGGGTCAACACCCTTCAATTTCCTGCCTCCCTCCCCTCATACAAGAATCCTGGGCTCTGCCACTGGAACAAACGATATTGTATAAAGTGAGCACCCTTTAGTTTAGCACCATAATCTCATACTGTAAACAGACTTACAATTTTAGATAATAAATAATAAAAATGATGCCGATTATTATCTTCATTTTGGCAGTTGACTTCTTCATTTATGTTTCTGCAGTTATGTCAGAAAGGTATTAAGGTCACCATTGTCTGCCCAGGACCAATACAGACAGCTAAAGTTTCTGGATCAAGCTCATCTGGACAAGGTGGTTCATCTGAGGTTAGCTTCTTATTATCAGAGTCTGATGATAGTTAGTTCTAAAAGTAAGTCAACATGGAATACTAAAGCTACCATTTATTTAGCATTGTTATATAAATGACATAAACACATAGATATATCTCTTCTTTTGGAAGAACTTATGCCTTTAATTCTGTTTTTCATAGAAATATAGCAGACCAAGTACCTGGAGAAATAAATGAGCATAAGAAAAGGTTGATGAAAGTATTTAGGTTGTGAAACAGGAGCTGGCTTGCTGATTTTGAATTGCGACCTATTTGGATAGGTTAGGCATTCCACAGGTGACTTGCTCATGAGCCCTTTTTGGATTGATACTCAGATGTTCAGAAGCTGACATCTGCCATGATTTGCACCAAGTGTAGACTGCTTTACTTGTCATTGTAACAAAATACCATCAGTCAACAAGCTCGGTCATAAAGATGATTCATACAATTTTGCAGGATAGCCTTGGCATTCTGTACCAAGTCATGTATACCGAAGGTACTCTTGACTACCATAGTCAGATTACCCTAAACTCTATCACAAGTAACCAATGCTGCACTGACACAGCAACATTAAAATGGACACGACACGCAGACACGAGATGATTGATCCCTTTTACCTCTTGGGGGCACTGTTTTATAAGTGCCTCGTAGATTTCAGATATTTACTTTTGTTACTACTACCTTTTGCTTCAGTGATGCATCTGCTCAGAAACATAAATCTTTGTTTTGGTAGCTTTTGCCCAGGATTAGATAGGATGCTGGAAGAGCATTACTTGCCTTTGAGTGCAAGGGTTGCAGTTCTTATATGTAAATCAAGTGGCTGGAAGAAGAATAATCAGTTTGCAAGCAACAAGCACTTGCACACGGAAGAGTGTAAGAATAATATTGAAGTTTAGTTGAACACATTCTTTTTTGTTCATTTCACTTTCAAATTCACTGTATTTACCATACTCATACAATGTTGCAAATATACATAAGATAATGACAAGACACCGATTACAAGATAGAATTATGGTTAGATGTTGAAGATAAATACGCAAATATTATCTTTATTATTTAACGTCATCCATTCTGTTTGAACTCACAGTGTTCACATGCATGGGTGCGTGAGAGAATAACATGAAGAATAATATGCAAGTCTTTACCACTTAAATCTCATTTCCTTTGAAATTCACACGGTTCACATGTGTGCGTGCAGGCACACAAAGAGAGTAGATTGCAAAAAAAATAAAAATTCCCACATAACGCCCTGCGATTGCCAAGGAGAGAAATGCGTGATTACTGCTAGCAAGAGAGAACTGAACAAGGTATTGAGGGTAAGTACATTGAGCTGGATCGAGTAGCATTCTAACAAAAAAGGAACCTTGACAAGTCTTGAAAGCGAGTAATGAGCTGATATAGCACTTAGTAGGCTTTGCGATCCAAAAAAATGAAATATCTCTTAGACACGCACTTTAGGAAGACCGCAAAGCCTGGGAACTGTATGAGAAAGATGTTCATGCTTTTGAACCTTTGCCTAGAGGAATAGAAAACACCGGCCTGGTTCTTCTTCTTTTTTTTTCCCCCTCATGAGACAAGGGAGCCTCGAAGAAGAAAATTTCTGATATCGTTAGTGTTGATGATGACGGTGCGAGCAGGGTCATATTGTTGCAGGCCCCCAAAAAGAAGCCTTTAGATGGTTTGTTCAAGAACAGAGAAGTCTTGGACAGTTGCACGCGAACACACAATATGCTGGTCTGCAATGGATTTGGTTGGCAAGCTGAATGCCATAGGCTATACTTTAAGTTGTTCAGTAAGATGGGTATTTACTATCTACAAGTATATTCTATTAAAAGCCTGTGCAGTAAGAGCCTGCCATATTCTTTTCTGTGCATGAAACCTGACTGTGATTCCTTGCAACAGCCTTAACCTTTTCAAAAACTGATGTTTGAAACTGGTCATCCTAAAGTGAAAATTGATTACTTTTATATATTATTGACCTCCTAAGCTTGAAAATTATCTAGGTGTAATTTGGTATTTTGTTATCCTAGTGTATTTGATTTGTTGAATGATGCTAAACATAATCCTGGCTCCACTATATATTTTTTAATATGCAAACCGTGATTCTTTTACAAGTTTTCTCAAGGCCAATTTATTTGTTTTGCTGTACTTCTTAAAATGTCAGGACACTGATGAAACACAGTTGCTTTCAAAGAGAATACGTAGGGAAGTTTAGTCATGTTGTTACATAGTTCACATGGTTAAAGATGTTTACTTATGCAACATTAAATACTGTAGATGTTGCTCTATTCATTGGCATCCTTTGGCAAACTGTAAAGATCAATTCTCCTGGATATTCCAGCAATCTGTGAAGATCATTCCATTGATATTCCAGTCGAAATGAAATCCTCTGTCTGCATGTTAAGACTGTTAGAAGTTGAATGGCTGTTTGGTTGCAAGGAAGTGGGCGGAAGTAAGGAAATAGGGAAGTATAATTGCTCACTTTCCTATCTATCCAAACACTGGAAAAGGAAAATAAGAAAACCTCTTTTCCTTTTATCTTTTCTCTTTTACACAACCATTTCCTCACTTCCAGAGTGCTACAGTTAATTTTGTGGTCAATCATATAAATCTCATTTGTAATAAATTATAACACAAAAAAGTTAATTTTTTGACTATGTAAATCTCACTTGCATTCTAATTACAGTCTATTTTTTATTTTTCTTAATTAATTTTTATTTTAATATTATTTTACGGTTAACTTTGTGGTCAACTTTTCCACTCTACTTTCACATTACCATCCAAACACCGGAAAAGACAAAATATTTTCTAAACCACACTTCCCAACAACATCCAAACACCGAAAAACTTACTAACTAATTCCCAAGTTCTAAAGAGAATTATTACTACATCGAGAATTATTACTACATCCTCAATTCTTCACTTCCTCACTTAACCAAACAGGCCCAATGGATGAGAACACGAGATACTAGTTTGGAGAATGTAAACAGATCAAATTACACAGATATTTCAACATGACAATCAATCTAGAATTCAAGAAGACCACAATAAACAGCCTACAGGACTTTCTCAAAAAGAAGAAGAAAACGACCACAATAAATCAGCAAACTCTGTTGAAGAATTATATGAAATATCAATTCTTTACCAAATCATTGTCAGTAACTCCAACTCGCCATATTAAACTGAAAAACTCAACTAAAAAAAAACGGTTGAGCTGCATTCTCCCCCTCCATATCATCAAAAATTTGAGAATATGTAAGATTCATTCTGCCAACCAGATTACATGCCTTGCATTTTCCCCTCCATTTCATGAAGCATTTGAGAATATATAAGATTCATTCCGCCGAGCAAACTCCAAACATCCAAAACCAAAACAAATCAAAAAATAGTAATCAAGATGCAAAAGGATATTAATCCACACAGGGCAAGCTGCATAGTTATGAAACCAAATGCCTCTTCATCAAAAAAATATTTCTTACATTAGAACAAATAAACATACTCAAAAGATATATAGGCTTAAAGTGATCCCAAAATTCTTAACATACCAATGATATCAAGCAACAAAATGTCATACAGAACAATAATATATCCAGTTTTTCTCAGCTGAGGGCCAACTCTAAACCATTTTGCTCAAAAGCTTCAAAGTACAAGAAACATGGTTCTGTAACAGTTACAGTAGGAAAATTTAACTCAGAAAAGAAACATAGTTCCAGCAAGATAAAAGTGCACAATAATGAACTATCAGAACAAGCTTTCTAGAATGCTAAAGATCAACATAACAAATCCAGAGCCATCCCGTCATGCTGCTTCAAAGATCTTGGACGGTCAAACCTGCAAAAGCAATAAAATCACAGTAAGTCTAATAAACATATAATTTTTGGCACTTACAACTGGAACTAATTCAAATATTAGTTAAAGTACAACAACAACAACTACAAGATATCTACAAAACACCCAATCTACAAATTTCTGGACCAATCAATCTGTTCTCTTATTGATCATGCTCTCTAAGAAGTGATACCACAACAACTAAGCCATTTGTCCCAAATATTTGGGGGTAGGCTACATGAACCAAAAGAGAATTACGCTGGATTGGGCACATGGATCAGCTTTCTCCACTCATTCCTATCGAGCAATATGCCTTAGTGCTAAGACCTTTAGCCTCTATATCTTGTCGTATTACCTCCATCCATGTTTTTTTCGGTCTCCCCTGCGCTCTTTTAACTTGCCCTAATTTGATATGCTCTACTCGGCTGGCTGGCGCATCTGTATTTGATACGCTCTACTCGCCGGACTGGCGAGTCTGTAGGTCTACGTCGCACATGACCAAACCATAGTAGGCGATTTTCTCTCATCTTTTCTTTATAGAGGCTACACCTATCTTAGTACAAATATCCTCATTTCTCACCTTATCTCTCCTCGTGTTATCACACATCCAACGAAGCATGCGCATCTCTGTTACACTCATCTTCTGGGCATGATATCTTTTTATAGCCCAACATTCTGTGCCATATAACAAAGCTAGCCTAATAGCAGTCCGATAAAACTTTCCCTTGAGTCATAACGGAATATTACGATCACATAAAACTCCTGTTGCGCTCCTCCATTTCAACCAGCCGGCTTTGATCCTATGGTTGATCCTTTTGAATAATAGAACCCAAGTACTTAAAATGACTGCTCATCGGTATTTCTTGACCAGCTAGTGTCAAGATACTATAATTTCGGACTCTCTATTTACTGAATTTACATTCTATATACTCTATTTTGGTCCTATTCCCTGTTTACTGAATTTACTCTCTGAGAAGTGATGCCAAACAAAATTAGTTTAATCATTGTTAGTCAGAAAGCAAATCAGGTAGATTGCCAAAGCGCCCTGTGTGGCTATCATTGCAAAAATAGAACATCACAAAGTCTTTGAATGCACAATAAAACCAGAGTTGGCTTTCGGAAATTATGGTACACACAACAAATTTTGAATAGTTGAACCTATTATGCAAAGGGAAAGAAGGGGAGAGGAACCAATAAAAAGAAGTGCATCAAAAGTTTTCCTCATTGAACTGAATATACATAGCAGTAAAGAAAGAAACCTATAAAACAGCACGAGGATTGCAACAATCTGAACTCACAGTATGGGTTTTGGAACGATAATGGTGCCCACTGAAAATCATCTCAAGAAAGTAAACATAACCAACAAATCCTAACTACATTAGGGGTCACCATGAACTAGACGACATGTCAAGCACGACTGCATTGAACAGAAAAGAGACCAAGACCAGAACTAAAAAGGACAAGTGCTTATTGTCTTAATTTTTTTTTTCCTCTATCTTTAACCTGGTCAGCACCACCACATAAGATTTATCATCTTAGTAGAAAACTTTGTTCCACTCTTAGAGAGAACAAAACACGTCACAATTACTGAACTTTTCATTGAAGTCGAACTTTCATCATGTTAAAACAGACTGCAGGTCACAGTTCATTAATGAAACTCTAAAAAATTGCAAAGATGTTTAAATATTTCATAAATCCGCTCCTTTGGCAGTTTCATCATTCAGAAACAATTAGTGATATACTAGTACTTCAACGACTCATGCTACACTGCCCTTATGTTTTTGCAAGGCTTTCTCATTCAAGAGATGCGTATAAGATTGATTTTAATAAACAATTACAAGTGAGTATATATTACAACATAATAGACCAACAACAAATGTGCCAAAACTTGAAGATACACCCAAATTCACCATTTTAAACTTATTCAAGTCGAAATATCATTAAACATCACATCCGTAAACCCCATATAAGATTTAGGACCCAACTAATTCTACATGGATAGATATATAAACACTCAATCAGACAAGTTTATTCGAACACACAAGCAGAATCAAACGGAGCAAACCGCATTCAAATAAGCAACACTACGCATTCAAATAAGCAACACTACGAAATTAAAATTAAAGGTACAAGCGAATAACCTGGAGGAAGCGATTGCTTCAGCTTGTCAGCCTTCTCTGAATCGTGCACGCACAATGTGTAAAGGTACTTTGAGCAGCGGACCTTGAACTTGACCACATCCTTGCTCCTCTTGATCTTCACAGACCTCGCGTCCTTCCTCCTCGCCGTGAGAAGGAAATCCTTGATCTCGTGAATCTGCTTCGGCTGTCACACAACCAAAAAAACAAACAAATTTGGGCATTCCATCATCTAAAAAGAACTCCTTTTTGTTTGCAAATAACTGAAAAATCAAAATGGTTAACTCAAATCTACTTCATATTCTCAACTTGGGTTATAATTTAGCAGCATCAACTTGAACTGATATAGTAATCAGCATGATATCGTAACTACAATCCACATTCAGAAATCTACAGAAGCTTCAAGTAGAAATATATCAAAACTTAATTAAGGAAAAAAAGATTATTACCATTGTTGTTGCTGCGGCTGATCGAGGTGTGTTGGTTTCGCTCGTCGGCTGCTGCTCTCAAGAACCCTAAAATTCACCGGGAGTGATGAAAGTTTATAGAAGAAGGGCTAAGGAGGTTTGAATTTACTCATATACCCTTGAGGTAGCAGGCCGCTGAAAAGTTTGGGCCTATAATTAGGCTGGGCCTGAAACAACGAATTCTGACCTAAGGAAAAGGAAAATGGGAAAAAAAAAAAAAAGAGAAAGTAAGGAGCCAAAACTTACACAAACAAGGTTCGCATCTCATGGCTTGAAAAATTCCATTCCATAATCCCATTTCTTGTGGAAGTCTGAAAATAATTTTGTTGACCCAATGAACAATGGCCATGCTTCATTCTCCTTGAGCTGAAGAATCCTACCTGCCAACTGACTGGCTACTCAACGCAAGAATACAAATTAGTGAAATCCACCCTCTTGGAATTTACTAAACCTTTTCGATAAACAAGTACAAAACGAGCGTCCCTGTTGTGGAATCCTTCTCTTTACAATCACACCAAACACATCTCTTGTTGATGTCCTTCTCATTCTAAAAAGAGCTATCATCTTCGTCTTTCTCATACCGATCTCAGCCCCCAATGGTCATGAGCATCATATTTCCACGATTAGCATAGTTGCTTCGTTGGGTATAGTATTCACAGCAAGTCTTGCCCACCGGGTACACGAGAGAAAATGTGAGAGAAAGTGGCTGTGGAGCGAGAACGAACCCCTCTGAAGCAATGCTCATCTGCGGTAGATATAGCATTCAAAAATTCAAAATCAAATAAAGGGTTTTTTTAGAATTATACTCCCAAATCTTTGATATTTTGAGATTTACCCTCTAAATCTTTCATATTGTTAAATTTACCCCTTAAATCATATCACTCTTATAAAATTACCCCTTGCAGTTATTATTGCTGATTAGCACGATATTAGCATATTTTTATGCTCATATTTATCTATCATTTGTATGTATATATGTATATATATATATATATATAATCCTACTTTGGTATTTTTAGTAGTTTTTGCAAGTAAAGTGGTTAGGAGAAGACTGGACCACAAAAGCACACTCCAATGTAAATAATGCCAAAAGAGTTTGAAGACAAGATAAGAGACCTGACGTTGCTAGAATCGCTCCACTATACCTGAAACCTACATCAAAGAAATCCGCAGTCAATTCAGAAAAATTTGAGTCTAGTTGGGGCTAACAATTTTACAAAGTTTAGAGGCCTGAATGTAAAAAGGAGATGAAGCAGTTTGTTTACAATTATTAGAATTTAATAGTCTTGTGATTTTGAGGGACTTATTTGTAAAAATCCCAAAAGCCTACAACCTATAAAAGGCACATGTAATCTAGGGTTAAGGTTGGCCTGGTATTTTGGCCGCAATCTGAATTTTCGTTACTTTTTCCATTAAAAATTAGTTTTTCTTCAGCAGCGCACTTTTTTCTTTGTTTTTGATTTTTCTGCACCATTATTTGCCAATCATTGACGGTTTGTTCCTCATTCATCACGCATGAGAGAGAGAGCCACTGCGTCATTTCTGCTCAACATTCGCTGTCCTCGAGGAGCGTGCAAACACAAACAGGTGAAAAAAGGCGGCGAAGAAATGTTGTAGACTGTCTAAAAATCATTGAAGGCAAGTCATCAACGTGGATTTCATTCTAACGCGAAGATCACATTTTCACTCAAACGCGGAGCTTAACCAAGTTTGTGTCCCACTCAAATGCGGAGCTCAACCAGAGCCCACGTTCCAACTCAAATGCAGAGCTCAGCCAGAGGCGCGTTTAAACTTAAACGCGGACCTCAGACAACCCACGTTTCAACTCAAACGCGAGTCTACGAGATTTATGTTTCAACAACAGCAAAGAACCCACGAGAGTCGTGTTTCTGTTGTAACTGTCCCATTACTGGGTCAATTAACACTCACGTAAGGTAGGGAGTTAATCAACATTATGGAGGGATTCTAAGGGACAATTTTGTCCCTGAACACCCTATAAATATCCATGAAAGCTATTGGAGGGAGGATCTTCTTTTTCTTTAAGGAGCAAAATAGCCACAAAGTTCAAAAGTTTTGGACTTTCAAAAGAGAGAGAAAGAAAGAAATTTCTTCTTTAAAAAGAGAACTCTAACACTTGCCGTTTCTAAGTGGAGTGCTCTTACATCCTTAAAACGATCTAAGAGAAACTTGTCGTTCAGCCAGTCAACAGAGAATAAGATTCACTCTCCATCGCCACAGGAAAAACCTAATATTAAAAAGGGGAGATTCAAATATCCTCCCCTCTTTTTAGTCGGAATTGTTCCGTTGTAATATTTTATCAACTCAAAGAAAATTTACTTCGCATCTTTCCAACCAAACAAAAGATGGCGACTCCGCTGGGAAAAGTTTTCTCTACCGACGAGAAAGCTGTAGCGCAAGTTGATGTCAAGCTCATTGGATTAATGGTCGAGTCGCTTGTCGTCGAATTCGACCAAGAAAAATTTGAAGAAATTCTTTCTTCAGACATTGATAGCTCAAAAGCAACACGACAGTACCACAGAGTGTTTTCGGGGACCCGCTCTCAAGTCTCTTCGGAGACTTCTCCAAAAGTGACCTGCGCCATTGCTTACAATGCAAGCAGCATTGTGTCCAGCGAGGTTTTGAAAACCTCCTGTGTAGCCCACATAACCCGTGTCAAAGTCTCTTAGGAGACCTGCAGGGCCAGCGTGCTAGCTCACACACAAAACGACGATGAAGCTAGTCCTGCCTTCTCTCTCCTCTTCAGACTCCGCAATTTCAGGTTGTCAAGGGTTCCCCACATCTTCCAAGACTCAATCGAAATGCTGAATGTCGATGAAGGCGTCGCGCCTGTCGACAACAAATTAAAAATTCTGCAGTTGTAATCTGCTTTGCAGATACAGAACGCGAGGCTCAGACCCGCATTTCTTTGAAACAACATTAGCCCGCGTTCTTTAAATGCGCGTCTCAATGCCTAAACACGAGGTCCGCTTTTTTGTTCCAAATATGAAACCTGCGTCTGACAGATGCAGAACGCGAAGCTCTGACCCGTGTTTCTCCGAAGCAACATGAGATCCGCGTGAAAAACACATAGAGTGGGGGGTGAATAGGTGTAAGTGCTAATCTAAGAACTAAATGCGCTAAATGCGGAAGCTAATGCAAATCTTGCACAAACTTAATACAACACAACAAGTGTAGCCGAATTTCCCGTGAAGGGCTCTGGACTAACTCCTCTTGATTCCCCTTGAATGGGTTGAGGTGCTATGTGAAGCTCTTGTTGGTTAAGTATAAGTTAGGCACACACACAATCAAGCCAAGCATATAAGGATGAATAGCAATATGAAATAATGCAAGGCACAATACAAATGCAAGCAAGTATGATATGAATGTTATGAATGATGCTTTGCACAATATAAAAAGAGAGAGAGTTGAGAGACAAGTGGATCAAACGCAAAGGCCAAGATATGTTTCGAGGTTCGAGCACCTTGCTCTACATCCCCGCCTACACCACCGTGTAGGATTTCCAATCCACTATACCGTCCACCGAGGACTCCCACCGAGGGAACCTTCACCGAGAAGGATTTTTTACAACAAGGGAGTACCGAACTCCTCTCTCAAACAACCACCTCACAACCGAGGGGTAGGCCCGTAGCCAATACAACAAACAACCAACACCTCTATCGAAGAGGGTTTACAAACCAACACTCCACCTCTCACTAGAGGGAGCAAATCAATCACCCGATCACCTCTACCTAAGAGGGATACATAAAGAATAAGGGTGTACAACAAGTGGTTCCAAAGACCACAAACTCAAACTCTCTTTCTTTTCTCTTTTTCCACAAAACAAGATCCTAAATAGATTAGGATAGAAGATATAGCTCAAGTGGAAAAACTAGGTGTTTGAAAAACAAGCAACAAAAAAAACACTTGGGAAAATTCTTGCAAAAGATATAGAATGAAAACCAAGACAAATCTCCCAAAATATTCTTTTCTTTGATTTTTCCAAAAACCTAAAACAAATAAGATGAATTCTTTTTGGCCCAAAAACACTTTTGAAATCTTTTAAAACACTTCAGAAAACTGAGAATTTTTGCTCTTGAAAATCTTAGAGAAAACCTCAAACAAATGGGGTATTTATAGCCCCATCAGAAAACTAGCCGTTAGGCTGATGTGGTATCTTGACAGGCTGACGGTCGACCGGCCCGGTCGACCGCCGGTCAGAAATGTGACCGTTGGGCAACCACGGTCGACCCGCCCCGGTCGACCCAAACAAACAGAGAGCACTGCTCTCAGACCGGTCGACCGTCCCAAAGCTGCCAAACGTGCACAGATTTGTGCACGTCGGTCGACCGTCCCGGTCGACCGACTTCAGCCTAGTCGACTTGGTCAGTTGACTTAGTCGACTGGTTGAAGCCTGGAACAGAATTCTGGGTCAGAAAAATAGTTTAAAAATATTTTGAAAAATCTTTTAAGTTTTCTAAAAATCCACAAAACTTGTTTTAACATTTTGTATTGAAATACAAACTTGTGATAAAAATTTCAAGACATATATCAATCATATCAATTCATTTTTGAGTCTTTCAAATTTTATCAAAACAAAACTTGTATTTTTATCAAACTTGATTTTTCAATACATGAATAGGATAGTCAAAATAAGTTTGTATAGGAAGTGTAAGCATGTATGTATAACTAGAATACATCTATTATACATATAAACTATGTAAACTTGTTTTGATCAAACTATTCATGAAAACCAAATCCAAAACATAAATCTTGTCTGTTGTGCACTTGAGCATATCAACTATACTAAGCTTTACAAATGGATCTAAAACACACTATCTAAATTATGGATACCTAAGTCTTCTTGATGATCTTCATCTTCAAGTTGACTTGCTCCAAAACTCCATCCATGGGCTAGGCAATGTATGATCTTGAAGCTTTGGCCCTGGAATCACCATGAAAAGCTTCTAAACACCTTTGTTGAAGCTAATCACCAACTAATATCTTGGTTAATGATCTGAAACTTAAAATCACAAGAATATTAGTAAACATAACTACATGAGTTAATCATCATCAAAACTAGGGTGGAAGGCCTTTGGGCCAACAATATCCCCCTTTTTGATGATGACAAAACTCATGGAGTTATATATGCATGGATTAAAGTTAAGCTTCAAGAAGCTCCCCCTTAACTCATGCATAAACATAAAAATATATAACAATAAAGCTCATAATATGTATGCAAATGTATGGAGATAAAACATATCAAATTCTTCAAATTCTTTTTCTCCTATTTGCAAAACAAAACATATATACATATCTATTGTTTATTTGTTAAGCATGAGACAACTAAACACAAGTATGCATATAAACATGTATGCATCAACATGCATAAAACATATTCTAGAAGCTCTAGTTACCAATTAAATTAATAAACATTAACAAAACACTAGATGCTCTAGATACCAATAAAACTTAATATATGCAAAACATAAGTATGCATATATAAAAACCACAATTATTCTCCCCCTTTTTGTCAATCATCAACAAAGGGGTAAACAATCAAAAACAATAAAATGAGGGGTAAAAATCTTTCTCCCCTTTTTGTCAATCAAAACAATAAAACAATGTTCTCCCCCTTTTTGTCTAAAACAAAAATAAGGTCAATAAGGGGTGACAATCAATTAAGGTACCAATTGAAAGGAAACAAATAAGAAAATATTGATACCAATTTTTAAACAAAACACATGAAAAATCTTGATACCAATTGATATTAAACATAATAAATTTTGAATGTTTAAACAAAATTTTGATACCAATTGTAAATAATTTTCATATTAAACATATGATACCAATATGAAATTTTCAATCATAAAGTAAGGGGTGGGAAACAAATACCAATTGAAAAATCACTAATTGAAAGACAAAATTAAATTTGCTCCCCCTTTATGAAATACCAACTAAAATGATGCATGGGCTTGATACCAATTTAAAAGTAACCAATTGAAACAAAATTGAAGCTCAGTACTAGCATAAACAAAATTTGTGTGAAAAATTTATATTTGAGCACAAATAAAACAAGTATATGTGTATGAAATAGAATGAGTACCAAACACTAATAGATGATACCAATTGAAAATATACATACACAAACACACATGAGTATACAAAAGGATCAAATTGATACCAATTGAAAGAGTTCAATGATACCAATTGACATAACTATAAAAGCATGGTATAACTCATATAACTACCTCCCATCTCATGCACAAGTTTAAAATGATTTTCAATACAAACATACAAGGCATGGACTCCCATCCAACCTCCCGTTAAGGGTAGGGGTTTTCAAAAATAGATTTGAAAATAAGCTTAGTTTGAAAAACTCTACCAAATGAAGAATACCGTAACTAGTTAAATGGAAAATCTTTTAAACTAGTACGAAATCCTTCAAGTAAGGAATACAACAAAAATAATTTTTCATAAAACATGAAATCCACAGATAATCAACACTCTAATTCAATTAGGCATAAATATGACTCATGAATACAAAACATGAGCAAGCAATAAATGTGAGTGTACAAATAAAGTGTGAATATCATAATCATGAAAATATTCAATTAAGCTCAATTATTCCTTAAACATTGAAAACACGAAAATCATCAAACTTATTTAATCTTCATGGCATATGTATGTCAAGTACAAATTAAAATATACATACATATCCAAAACACAACGAGTCCACAAAATATATGCATTAAGGCACGTGGCTCAAAGGATAAACATGTATATCTAATAGTTTGGACAAGATAGACATATACATGAAGTTAAACAATTAAACACAAAATCAAAAATCTTCACCAAAACAAATTTCATTTCAAGGTATATGTATGAATTGTCAACACAATAAGTATACATACATATCCCTAAACACAATTGAGTCCATATATAGATTTACATGAAAGGCAAATGACTCAAGGGGTATACATGTATAACTTAAGGTTGGCAAAATGCACATATACATGAAGTGAAACACACAATCATAAAACAAATCTAAAATGGGAATACAAGTTTGAAATGTATGAATCATCAAAACTAGACTATACTGGCACATCTAATGGGTTCAAATAAGCATTCAAGCTCAAACATATATAAATTTATTTGTGGCCCACTATATGCACAAGTATATAACTAGTCTTAATGAAAACTAACATCTAAACATGTAATCAACACATGAAGTATCAAAACACAATAAAAATCAACATGATAAACATAAACATGATTATTATGAATATCCACATGTTATTAGATATATGATATACGCAATAGCAACCAAATAGTGAGAACACAAAAGAATTTATCCATATAAAACATGGGTGTCTCAAATAACTAAACATGTATATCACTAATCTAATTAACATGGCATTTTCATACTAATCACTAAACAATGAAACATGCTATAAAACATGAATATTAAAGCATGAAAACAATAAATAAGGAGTTAGAGATTCGATACCAAAACCAATGAGGGCACCGCTCTAGTTCTCCAAAACATGGTGGTCTTTTCCACCAAATCTTCCCTTGAAAGTGATGCATCCAATTAATCTCTTTTAAGCACGGAACGCATCTACTCCAAGGTGTCATCACTCTCACGTCATGTGAGAGCCCACACCTACATCAAAAACAATAAGAGGGGTGGTCTTTGGTACCCATATCTTATTGGGTCCATGGGGGTTAGTACATTCTCTAACCCAAACAAACTTCTTTGCTAAATTTGAAACATTTAATCTATCATAACAAAATTTAGCAAGGTGGCCCTTACGTCCACAATGTGTACAAGTGTACACATGAGCATACATATGGTGATGGGTGTGTCCGTGAGAAGCATGTGTATGCCGTGGAGGGTGTGCATGCATAAAAGTTGGAACTTGTTTCTTTCGAACCAAGGATTCCAAGCATGTGTGGTTCATGGCACATTGGCTCATAGTGGAGCCCAAACAATCTACTCTCTTCTTTAACATACAAATATCATCATTAATCTTAGAAGAAGAGGTACATGCATTAGGTCGACTAGATGAAGAAGCTACACTAGCATGACAAACATGTGCATCTATATTATTTTGCAAAACAATATTTTCTTTAAACACACATCTAAATCATTAGAAATAGAAATAATTTTATTTTTCAAAGCAACATTCTCTTTTAAAACAAAATCAATTTTTGAAGACAAATTTTCATTTTTCTTCAAAATAACATGGCAATCATTTTTAGATTTTAAAAATTTATTTTCTTTAAGTACAAGTTCTAATTGAGATCTCAATGAATCCCTTTCATTAGAAATCTCCATCTTCTCTTGCAAAACCATATTAAGTCTAGAAAACAAATCTTTATTATCTTTTTCAAAGCCTAGACTTTTCTTTTTCAAAATCTTATATTTTTCAATCAATTTTTCACAAACAATTGATAGTTCTTCATTTAAGGCATGAGCATCATAATCATCACATGAAGAACTAGCATACTCATTATCATCTAAGTGGGTTTCCGAGTGTACCTCAAGGGAGTCATTCCCTTGGACCGTATAGCATTGTTGCGGCTCGGATTCATCTCCACTAGACTCCTCCGGTAGAATTTGTTCTTGAAGCTTGGAGGTGGTGGTTGTCGTCAACTTGTTCCACACTACAAAAGCGGAATCAAGATTAGAAACAAGCATAAGATAATCTTTTGAAAGCGTGCTTCTAATGGCCTCAAGGGCTTGTGCATTGGCCCCTATATGATTGCGATCACCAAGATAAGATTCCTTGGTAATGGCAAGATAAACCTTATGTCCTAGGGTTTATAAATAAACGGTCATCCTAATCTTCCAAACATGAATGTTGGAAGGGTCAAACATAGGTGGGGTCATAAAAGCCATGGTAAACTATATATGTGCAAATAAGCAAATGCAAACAATAGATTAGCAAGCAAATGGATCTCACTCCTAGGATGTTAAGCCTAAGTATTAGGAGCACTAGCTCTGATACCAATTGAAAAAACACCTAGAGGGGGGTGAATAGGTGTAAGTGCTAATCTAAGAACTAAATGCGCTAAATGCGGAAGCTAATGCAAATCTTGCACAAACTTAATACAACAAACAAGTGTAGCCGAATTCCCCGTGAAGGGCTCTGGACTAACTCCTCTTGATTCTCCTTGAATGGGTTGAGGTGCTATGTGAAGCTCTTGTTGGTTAAGTATAAGTTAGGCACACACACAATCAAGCCAAGCATATAAGGATGAATAGCAATATGAAATAATGCAAGGCACAACACAAATGCAAGCAAGTATGATATGAATGTTATGATGATGCTTTGCACAATATAAAGAGAGAGAGAGAGAGTTGAGAGACAAGTGGATCAAACGCAAAGGCCAAGATATGTTTCGAGGTTCGAGCACCTTGCTCTACATCCCCGCCTACACCACCGTGTAGGATTTCCAATCCACTATACCGTCCACCGAGGACTCCCACCGAAGGAACCTTCACCGAGAAGGATTTTTACAACAAGGGAGTACCGAACTCCTCTCTCAAACAACCACCTCACAACCGAGGGGTAGGCCCGTAGCCAATACAACAAACAACCAACACCTCTATCGAAGAGGGTTTACAAACCAACACTCCACCTCTCACTAGAGGGAGCAAACCAATCACCCGATCACCTCTACCTAAGAGGATACACAAAGAATAAGGGTGTACAACAAGTGGTTTCAAAGACCACAAACTCAAACTCTCTTTCTTTTCTCTTTTTCCACAAAACAAGATCCTAAATAGATTAGGATAGAAGATATAGGTCAAGTAGAAAAACTAGGTGTTTGGAAAACAAGCAACAAAGAAAAACACTTGGGAAAATTCTTGCAAAAGATATAGAATGAAAACCAAGACAAATCTCCCAAAATATTCTTTTCTTTGATTTTTTCAAAAACCTAAAACAAATAAGATGAATTCGTTTTGGCCCAAAAAACACTTTTGAAATCTTTTAAAACACTTCAGAAAACTGAGAATTTTTGCTCTTGAAAATCTTGGAGAAAACCTCAAACAAATGGGGTATGTATAGCCCCATCAGAAAACTAGCCGTTAGGCTGATGTGGCAGCCTGACAGGCTGACGGTCGACCGGCCCGGTCGACCGCCAATGGTCAGAAATGTGACTGTTGGGCAACCACGGTCGACCGGCCCGGTCGACCCAAACAAACAGAGAGCACTGCTCTCAGACCGATCGACCGTCCCAAAGCTGCCAAACGTGCACAGATTTGTGCACGTCGGTCGACCGTCCCGGTCGACCGACTTCAGCCTAGTCGACTTGGTCAGTTGACTTAGTCGACTGGTTGAAGCCTGGAACAGAATTCTGGGTCAGAAAAATAGTTTAAAAATATTTTGAAAAATCTTTTAAGTCTTCTAAAAATTCACAAAACTTGTTTTAACATTTTGTATTGAAACACAAACTTGTGATAAAAATTTCAATACATATATCAATCATATCAATTCATTTTTGAGTCTTGCAATTTTTATCAAAAACAAAACTTGTATTTTTATCAAACTTGATTTTTCAATACATGAATAGGATAGTCAAAATAAGTTTGTATAGGAAGTGTAAGCATGTATGTATAACTAGAATACATCTATTATACATATAAACTATGTAAACTTGTTTTGATCAAACTATTCATGAAAATCAAATCCAAAACATAAATCTTGTGTGTTGTGCACTTGAGCATATCAACTATACTAAGCTTTACAATGGATCTAAAACACACTATTTAAACTATGGATACCTAAGTCTTCTTGATGATCTTCATCTTCAAGTTGACTTGCTCCAAAACTCCATCCATTGGCTAGGCAATGTGTGATCTTGAAGCTTTGGCCCTGGAATCACCATGAAAAGCTTCTAAATACCTTTGTTGAAGCTAATAACCAACTAATATCTTGGTTAATGATCTGAAACTTAAAATCAGAAGAATATTAGTAAACATAACTACATGAGTTAATCATCATCAAAACTAGGGTGGAAGGCCTTTGGGCCAACACCGCGTTCTTCAAATGCTCATCTCAACATCCAAGCGCGAGCTCTGCTTTCTTTGTTCCAAAACGTGAGACTCGCGTTCAATCTGTGCCAGAACGTGATTCTCGTGTTCTTACTACTCAATGCGAAGTTTGCGTTCTGAAGCAGATTGTCCCAAAATGCGAGGTTAAAACTTGCGTTCAGTCTCAGATGGCCAAGATCAAAGCTGATTCAAAAAGTCCTCATCCTCAAGGATTCGAGGCTAGTCCTTTGGATACCCCTGTAAAGAATCTAAGGGACTACTTGACAAAGAAAAGGGTGTCTATCAAATCACTCCCCAATGTTGTTGAGAATGGCTCATCACGACAGTACTCTCCAAATGCTGCTGCAACTCTCATACGAGTAAGCCGTCGATGTTCAATCAGCTGTCAGCTTCCCTAGTCTCTAACTCAGTCAAGAGATGCCGCTCCTGCAAGAAGAAGTCATTATCTGACGTGGAGTACCCTGAGGTAACTTCAAACATGGTAGGTCCATGCACTACACCGAGCAAGTCCAAAAGAAGCAACCGGCCGTCTGTTCTAGCGAGTATGACGATGAACCTTCTTCTGGTTTGAAAGAAATAGTGAGCGAATCAGAAGGGGTGTACCAACACACTTGCATCCAGACAGGTACAATTGCCCCAGTAACTACAGTGCCCTAGCCAGAGGTATTGACATAAATGAGGCACACCCCGCCATTGCCGAATCACAGGCCTCTAACTCTTCTACAGAGAAAGAAGCCTTCTCATACATGATGAGAGCTCCCGAAGAAGTGGCCAAGTGATTCGAAGAGCAGGCCTAAGTTTAGAGTGAACAGTTCAGTATAATTTGAGCTCAGCAAGAATCTACTAACACTATTAAGCAGATGCTAGCTCAGCTGCTTAAGAAGAAGAAAAGGGTCCAAAGACTAAGGGAAAAAGAGGGAGAAAGCTCTTCTTCTCAGGATACTGAGAGTGAAAAACCCTCAAACCTTGAGTCCCCCAAGCTTTCATCTGAAGAGGAGGATAATTAAGAAAGCGGATCTCGTTACTCCAGGAGGATGAGCAATCTAGAACAGCGCCTCGAAGCCCTTGCGCGCCAAGGCGACCTTCAAGATGTGAGGGTAGTCCTACCCAGTGGAATGGGCGCAGCTCCCTACCCTCCAAGATTCAAGGCACCGACCCTACATACTTTCGACGGTATGGGGTCACCGAACCAGCACATATACTACTTCAAATCCCAAACTGGGAACATAATATCGACTCGTTTATTCATTGGCATTCTTAAGGGGTTACCTTTGAGTGGTTCATGAAGCTTCCTGCTGGATCTTTCAAAATTTGGGCCGATTTGAAAAAGTTAGTTCTAACTCGCTTCTTCAAAGACGATACAAAGGTAGCAATGTCGATTCTCCTTGCCACGAAGCAGAAGAAAGGAGAGTCTATCAAGACTTTTGTGGAGAGATTCCGGAGTATGGCACTCTGTTATCCAAGTGGCATGTCCCAATCCACACTGGTGGAAATATGCCACCACAACCTACAGACTGCACTCCTCGCCCTGATAGGAATAGCGAAATGTCACACTTGAAAGCAGCTGGTGCAACAAGGCGAGCAGATAGAAGAAATAGTCACCCGGGTCAAGGCTGAAGAGAAAGAAAGTATACTAAGACCCGACAAATCGACGCGACATAATCCAGAGTCATCTTCTAGTCAGAAAGACGAGATACTCTAGTAACGGAGGTTAAATCACCTTTGAAATCCGAATCAATCAGAGGGGGAGCTCCCGGCCAAGCACGTGCCAGTAAAGCATACTCCTTCAAGGATAAGGATACGGTCACTCTGTTCAAGTTATTCCAGAAGAGTAACAAACTTAAATTGTCAAAGATTAGATGCCCTGGCGAAGTCGGGAAGATACATGATCCCAATTACTGTTTATATCACATGATGTTGGGGCATTCAACGAAGAGCTGCAACATCTTCAAGGATGTTCTTCAAGCTCTAATCGATGCAGACGTCCTTAAACTTCATCCAGAGCAGAAGAAGGTGACGGCTAATATGACATCCCTTCAATTTAGCACAAAACTCTCGTTAGTACCAGCCAGAATAGTTCCTATCCAGAAAGGAGAACTGAGGGTGATCAATATTGATATCCAGAACAAAAATGAGAAAGGCCTTGTCCCTGTTCCTACTCCTCGAGGAGAGATAATGTAGATTCACCCTGACATTATTGAAGGCTAACAATAGACAACTGTTACACATAAGAAATCCAAAAGTAAGGATAAAGCGTCCTCCAACAATGTGGTGGGTATCTCTACCAGAGAGACTGAAGAAGATTTGCTTCCCTCACCAATTCAGAAGAAGAGGAGTCTGTCTTGGCTGCTGATATAGGTACTCCTTGCACGTCGAAGACCCAATCCGGTAAGCAATACGTGAAACAGTATGGTCAACCGGTGGTAAGCTCTTCCCAACAGTAAAGGAGACAGCCGAGCAGTCAACAAAGCAGCCCGTGAACAAACAGAAAGAGCTTTGTTATGCCCAAGTCCTTTAAAAAGATAATGCAAGACCATTAACTCCCTTCTGCTTTGATGTTTTGGCTCAGCTGGCCAAATTCCCTACTTGAATCACTCTATATGAGCTTCTTAGAGTTTCCAAATCAATAAGAGAAGCTCTAAGAGAAGCATTGGTAAATTCTAATATTTTCTTAACCCAAATTCCCTTCATCCTAGAGGTGGAAGACGATGGTCACTGTCATCAGCCCTCCATACGTTCCCCATGCATCACATGCTCTCTAGAGGATATGCAAATAAAGGAAAAATATGATAGACCCTTATATTATACAGGGTACATTAGATCATCTGAAGTGAGCTGCATTCAGGCTGATCCAGGATCCGCGTTGAGCATTATGCCTCGCTGGTCATGCAGCACATAGGGATTCTCACCCATCGATTGAGCGCTACACAGACTACCATTTATAGCTTCAATGCCAATGGTACGTGCCCGATGGGCAAGATGAAACTCAGTTGTCAGATCAGGGATTTAAAGTCTGAAGTGACGTGTTATGTCATTGATGGCAATATTTCTTACAACCTGCTGCTGGGATGACCATGAATTCACCGCAACTCCATCATCATGTCTTCCCTTCATCAGGTAATGAAATATGCTGATGAATAGGGAAGAGTGAGAATATTGATTGCTGAGAGGCATCTGTTCAAGGGGGTAAAGAATTACTTTACTGACTCCCTCCTTTACCAAGATTCTCTTGAGACTGATGAGAATCTCTAGCCAGAAGAATTAGATCTTAGCAATGAAGCGGATACGGAATCAGAGGCAGAAGAAGAGTATCTTTGGAAAATAAATTCTGTTATAAAAGCATTGATAAGCTCGATTTCAATGCTACTGCCAATGTTAAAGGCGAGTATTTTATCAAAGAAAACTTAGATTTGGTTTACTTTTATATATTTACTTCTAATTCTGTACCGTCAGACACTAGTACTGACATGGATAGTAACTAATGGTCAGCAATAGATGCTCTGACATCACTGTGTGTACTAATCAAGTCATCCTTCATGATGAGCGAAAAGACCAGCGATGCACAAAGAGCTTTCTTCGAAGTGCCAGCTAACGAAAAGGTCAAAAGTCGATTCTATTCGAAAGAATCGAGTCTGAACCAGTGACTCGTGAAAGTTCAGAAGACAATCTTGAATCCCTGCAGTTCTCTCATTACAGGACAAATGCATGTCATATGATGCAGAATATGGGGTATGACCTAACAAAAAGGTCAAATTTGAACTTTGACCAGGGAAGACGAACACTGCTTCGATCTTTGGCCCCAGAAGGGAAGACCTCTGACTACTATCATCAAACTCAGAGGGTGTTAGGCTACGTGTCAAATCCAATTCCCTCTGGCTCTGAGTCTAAAGAATTGTTATGTCATGATCACTCGTCAGGCACGTCCTCATGGGAATCAGATATCAGTGTCGGTGCTATCTTCGAAGATCTTTCAATGAATATGGGTTCAACTAGCCATATATAGGATGAAGATGAGGATGAAAAAATGATCCAGTCAGATAGATCCCTGGATCAAACATCTGAATACTTTCTGGGACATCCGCTTCGAGTAGCGCGAGCCACCCACAGATGATAAAGTGATTCAGATCAATCTAAGAGATGAGATTAACCCCAAACCCATCTTCATAAGTGAAAGCTTACCGCTCTCTGAGAAAGAAGGCCTAATCATCTTATACAAGAGTACATAGACGTCTTCGCTTGGAATTATGAGGACATGTCTGAACTTGATCCACAAGTGGTTATGCATCACCTTAACATTAATTCAGACGTGAAACCAGTCAATCAAAAATAATGACGTTTTCGTCCAGAAATAATAGAGGCAATTGAATCGGAAGTTAAAAAGCTCATAGACTCTGATTTCATCAAGGAAAAAACAACACCCTGACTAGGTAGCCAATATCATGCCCATCACCAAGAAAAATGGGAAGATCCATACATCGATTTTTATGATCTGAATGCTACATGTCCCAAAGATGATGAATTGTCTCTCCCGATCACTGATGTCATGATCGACAATACATACGGTTTTGAGAGGATGTCTTTCATGGATGGATTTTAAGGATATAATCAAATTAAGATGTATCCTGAAGATGAAAAGCATACATCTTTCAGAATGGCACTGGGGGTGTGTTGCTACACCATGATACCTTTTGAGTTGAAAAATGCAGGGGCAACATATCAACGGGCAATGAATACAATCTTTCACGAGCATATACATAAGACTGTAGAATGCTACTTGGATGATATTGCAGTAAAAAGCCGAGCTAAAGGCAATCACATTGTAGATCTGAAAGGAGTATTCAACATCATGTGAGTACATAAACTGAAGATGAACCCAGCCAAGTTCTTCCCGGTGGTACCCAATGGCAAACTCTTTGGGTCTGTCATAACATTCAAAGGAATCCATCTCGACCCGGAGAAAGTCCATGCCATCCAAGAGATGCAACCTCTAAGAAATCTCAGAGAACTCAGAGGATTGTAAGGATGCTTGGCTTACATTTGAAGATTCATATCGAACTTTCTAGGATGTTGCCAACCTTTCCCCAAACTGATGAAGAAGGGAGTCTCATTTATTTTGGACAATGCTTGCCAAGATGAGTTTGAGAAAATCAAGCAATACCTCACGCATTCACCCTTCCTCGTAGCTCTAGTGTTAGGGAAACACTTTCCGATATACGTTCGAGCTATGGATCACTCTCTAGGAGCTTTACTGGCCTAGAATAATGACTAGAAACACGAGCAAGCAATCTACTACCTAAGTAGAACCATGATCAGAGCGAAACATTATTACAACCCGATCGAAAAGGAGTGTCTTGCCATTGTTTTTGCTGTCTAGAACTTGCGACACTACCTGGTGGGCCAAACTATTCACCTCATTTTGAAAGTTAATCCTTTGAGGTTGCTTATGATGAAACCATCATCTCTAAACGGTCGATTGGCGAAATAAGCTATATTGCTCTCGCAAGATGCAATTCCTGATACAAAATGCTACGAAAGGACAAACAGTGGCAGATTTCTTGGCTAAATATCCAAATCTAAGAGTGACTTTATGAAGATCTCCCAGATGAGGTCGCTGTCTACATAACTCAAACGTCTTTCGAAGAACAAGTCTGGTAATTATTCTTCGACGACGTATCAAGGATGGGTCCCATAGGAAACATTGTAGCTAGACTAGGGTAGTGCTCTTATCTCCACAAAACTATGTGATCCCTAGTGCATTCTAATTAACTGAGCCGTGTTCCAACAACGTTGCAGAATACAACGCTCTCTTGATTGGGATGCAACTTGCTAAAGAGATTGGAGTTAAAAATCTTGAAACATACAGTGATTCAAAGATCATCGTCAACCAGGTTCGCTGGGAGTATGAAGTTTGAAATGAAGACTTGATGCCCTATCATAATGCAACCATTAACATGGTGAAGAAGTTTAGAAACTTCTACATTGACCATGTACCATGTCAACAAATTTTGTATGCAGATACATTGGCGTCTCTCGCTGCTTCATTGACCTTCCAGCTGAGCCACATAGAAAATACTCGTCTACAGTCACTACCTGTACTGCTCAAAATTTGCCTTTGAAGAAAGTCAAACTCCAGTAGAAGACCTTCAAGTGAAGAAGTTCTGAAGACTTCAACAGGTTCAGAACTCAGGGATTGGTGATTCCCGTTCATTGACTTCGTCCTATATGACATCCTGCCCGACGACCCCAAGGAGGCAGCTACCATCAGAAGAAAGGCTCCTCGATTCTGAAAGTATACCTAGAGAGGGGGTGAATAGGTGTACAGCTAATCTATGAATAATAATGCAGAAATTAAAACTTAATTGCAACACACTTAGTGTAACCAAAGAGTGTAGCTGAATTCCCGGTGAAGGGCTCTAAACTAACTCCTCTTGATTCCTCTGAATAAGAGCTGAGGTGCTATATAAAGCTCTCTTGGTTAAACACAAGTGAGGCACACAAACAAACCAAGCATGTATATGATATTACAATATGAATCAATGCACAAAGAAAGAGAGAGAGAGAGAGAGAGAGAGAGTTAGAGAAAGTGGATCAAACGCAAACACCGAGACATGTTTCGAGGTTCGAGCACACAGCTCTACGTCCCCGCCTTCACATAGAAGGATTTCCACTAACTCGTCCACACAGAACTTCCCACATAGGGAGCCTCCACTGAGGATTTGGGGCAAATACAATTGGGAGTACACAACTCCTCTCTCCAACAATTACAACCTCTACACTTAGAGGCAAGGCACAAAACAAATCACAAAACAAAATAAATTTCATATGCGGACTTGCAATGAATAACTCTAGCTATGTCATCATCATTAAGGGCTTGAAGGAGTGCATAATGAGCCCTAGCATTGGCATCAAATTCCTTAGTCTCAATTTCGGACCAAGTGGATTCATCACCGGGGGGTGCACTAAAGGGTTTGATCACGGCCTTTGCAACTCGACTTCCTAGAGATTGCAAGAAAACGGTCATCTTAACCTTCCATATGGGAAAGTTAAGTCCATCAAATTTTTAGGGGGTCTTAATTCCATCGGCCATTTTTACTAAGTGATAGTGAATGAAAAATGAATGAGGTGATTAGCAAATATAGGATCTCTCTAAGGTTGTTAAGCAAGAGCCTAGTGACCAAGCTCTGATACCAATTGAAAAACACCTAGAGGGGGGTGAATAGGTGTAATTGCTAATCTAACAATCTTTTTAAAACTAAGATAGACGAATGATGCAACGATCTCTCAAAACAAGACTAAGAGCCGAATACCCCGTGAAGGTTCTGAACTCCTTCCTCTTGATTCCCCTTGAATGGGTTAGAGGTGCGCAATGCAACCTTGTTGTATGAGAATTGATCGAACAAAGAATGAATAATATGCAATAATAAAATGCACACAATATATCACAAGGAATGAAAACAAGATCTCAAGCAAGTAATTTGAAAGCAATAGAGTGCAAGAGAAATTTAAAGCAAAATGGACACAAAGCAATCGCAAACACAAGATGTTTGTTTCGAGGTTCGAGCCACCACTCTACTCCCCGCCTTCACCTCCGTGAAGGGTTTCCACTATCCACCGAGGACGCTTACAATGGTCTACCAAAGACCCGAGCACCGAGCTACACCACTTACAATAACCTCTACCGAAGAGGTGTCTCCATAAGAACAAGATGAACACAAGTAACCAAAGTGATCACAACAAGATCACTAAACTTCTTACAAACTCTCACTCTTTTACAACTTCCTTATAGATTGAGTAGGAAATTTTGGCTCTAAGAAGTGTAGTGAGAAAATACTCAGTTGTAAAATGATTTTTGCTAGAGAACACAACTGAAAACAAGCTCAAGAAAGAATGAAAATGGAGAGCATAAAAACTTTTCTTCTCTTTGAAAACTTAGGTATTTTTCTTGGTGTTTTGCAAGAGACTATTCTCCTCTATTTATAGGGAGAGGAAAGAGTTAAAATCAATTTATTTTAAGCTTATTTGATCTGGAAAAGTTCTCCATAAACTCAGAAAAAGTCTGCCAAAAATAGATTAAGAAAACAGAATTCAGATTGCACAAAAGAGGAAAGAGTCGTTGGCACTTTGCAGGCCTGACGGTCGACCGGTCCGGTCGGCCGTCCGCCCTGCTGGCAAAGAGCCGTTGGACTCGGGTCGACCGGGACGGTCGATCGTCCTCTAAACAGAAACAATGTTTCTTGAAGGCGGTCGACCGGGCGGTCGACCCAGAAAACCCGAGAGCAAAGCAGCTTACAGTCGATCGACCCGGCGGTCGGCCGACAGACATGCACAAGCGTGTACGTCCTGATACAAGCGCCGGTTGACCGGTCCGGTCGGCCGGTCTTGCCTGAAACAGAAACACAGCAACAGACAGAACTGGAATTTTTTTTTTGTAAAAACATTTTGAAGTAAGGATAGTTAAGTATCATGCTAGAAAGAGTATACATGATTTAAATATGATATATGTCTTTGTAAAACTTGGAGTCATGTATATTTGTCAAGTCATGAAAAACTTAGAAACAAAAAAACTTTAACTATGAAAACTTGTATATATAAATGTGTGTGTATCCTAGAGCCACTTTCCAAAACTCAAACTTTAACAAGCTATTTCTTACATTGGCTCTAAAGAACTACAAGTTCTTCAAGAGGGCTTCTCCATATGATCTTGCAAGCTTGATACTTGAGCCCGAATTGAGGCGAACTTGAGTCAAAACACCTTCTCTTAGGGAAGAAGACTTATAGTTTTATTAGAACCCTGAAACACACTCAAACAACAAATATTATTAGTACAAATAACTAATATGTTTTGTAATCATCAAACACATTAAAAACGGGTGATTGTAACCTTGGGCCAACAATCTCCCCCTTTTTGATGATGACAAAACATATAAGTTATTTAAACAAAAAATGGAAGAAGAGCTTTGGAAAGCTCCCCCTCAAACAATGCTATGTATAAAGAAGATACATAAAGCATTGAAAACACAATGGTTTTGTCAAAAACTTAAATAAACAACAAACTTATTCTTTTTCTCCCCCTTTTTGTCATACATCAAAAAGGGTTAAACAAAACAAATGAATTTTATCTTTAAGAATCCATAATGCAAACATTCAACTCACCACAAATAAAAGAGAATCTAGCATAATCTAATGGTTTAGTAAAAATATCGGCAAGTTGAAAATCGGTAGAAACATAATCAATATCAATATCACCTTTCTCATAATGATCTCTAAGAAAGTGATATCTAATGTCAATGTGCTTAGTTTTACTATGTTGATTTGCATTCTTTGTCATATGAATTGTACTAGTATTATCACAAAATATTTTAATATGATCAAAATGCAAATTATAGTCAAGGAGAGTATGTTTCATCCAAAGAACTTGTGCACAACAAGCTCCGGCTGCAACATACTCCGCCTCGGCGGTTGAAAGGGCTACCGAATTTTGCTTTTAGGAAGACCAAGATACAAGACAATTACCAAGGAATTGACATGTTCCACTTGTACTCTTCCTATCTATCCTACAACCCGCATAGTCGGCATCCGAAAAACTCTTCATTTCAAATAGTCCGGTTTTCGGATACCACAAACTCATTTCAATTGTGCCCTTAAGGTATTTAATAATGTGTTTTACCGCTACTAAATGAGACTCCTTAGGACATGATTGAAAACGAGCACAAAGACATACACAAAACATAATATCCGGCCTACTAGCCGTCAAATACAATAAACTACCAATCATGCTACGATAAAGCTTAATGTCTACACTTTTACCTTATTCATCCTTGTCAAGCTTTGTGGTTGTTGCCATGGGAGTTTTGCTCACTCTAGCTCCTTCAAGCCCGAACCTCTTGATTAGTTCCTTTGTGTACTTGGCTTGATTTATGAAGATCCCATCCTTCTTTTGCTTGATTTGGAGTGCAAGGAAATAGTTGAGCTCACCCATCATAGACATTTCGAATTCATCCTTCATGCATGATTCAAAAACTTGGCAAAGAGATTCACTAGTAGAACCAAAAATAATGTCATCAACATAAATTTGCACAATAAGAATATCTTTTTCTACATGTTTTGTAAACAAAGTTGTGTCAATTTTACCTTTCTTAAAACCATTTGAAATTAAAAATGAAGAAAGTCTTTCATACCAAGCCCTAGGGGCTTGTTTTAAACCATAAAGAGCTTTATCTAATTTAAACACAAAATCTGGATGTGTAGGATCAACAAACCCGGGGGTTTGTTCAACATATACCTCCTCTTCAATAAAACCATTTAGAAAAGCACTTTTAACATCCATTTGAAATAATTTAAATCTTTATATGAGGCAAATGCTAGTGTCATCCGTATGGCTTCAAGCCGTACTACGGGTGCAAAGGTTTCTTCAAAATCGATTCCTTCGATTTGAGTGTAACCTTGGGCAACTAACCTAGCTTTATTCCTAACAATGTTACCCGATTCATCCAACTTGTTCTTAAAGATCCACTTAGTACCAATTGTTGGTCTATCGTGGGGCCTAGGAACAAGGTGCCAAACTTGGTTGCGCTCAAATTGATTGAGTTCCTCTTGCATGGCTAGCAACCAATATGAATCGGCCTCGGCTTCGAGGACGTTCTTGGGTTCAACATGAGAAATAAATACATAATGTCCACAAAAATCATGAAGTTTAGAGCGAGTGGTTACCCCTTTAGATACTTCACCTATGACGAGGTCCTTGGGATGATGAGGATTGTATCTCCAATCCTTTGGAAGTTGTTGAGTAGGCTCCACTTCAATTGATTGAATTTCATTTCCTTGAGCCTCTTCTACTTTAGCTTCACTTCCTTCATCATCCTTTGGCTTGTCTTCCATAGTAGGTGTATCCTCCAAGGTCACTTTCTCCAAGCCTTCATCCAATGCATCTATTTCTACAACATTCTTAACAAACAGGTTAGATTCTTCAAACTTAACATGTATAGATTCCTCAATAGTCAAAGATGATCTATTGAAGATTTTATAAGCCTTGCTAGTGTTAGAATAACCAACAAAAATAGCCTCATAAGATCTAGCATCAAATTTTCCTAAATTAAAACAAAACATTTGCATCCAAAAACCTTGAAATATGAAACATATGGTTTTCTAGAAAAGTACATTTCAAAAGAAGTTTTTGAAGTATTTTTACACAAGAAAACACGATTTTATATATAGCATGATGTATTAACGGCCTCGGCTCACAAATAATGTAGTAGACCATATTCACTTAGCATTGTCCTAGCCATCTCTTGTAAAGTTTGATTTTTCCGTTCAACTACTCCATTTTGTTGTGGAGTTCTAGGACAAGAAAGTTCATGCTTAATTCCATGTTCTTCACAAAAAGTGGTAAATGGTAGGTTAATGAACTCACCTCCTCTATCACTTCTTATTCTTAAAATTGAAGAATCTTTTTCCTTTTCAACTCTTTTCTTAAAGGCTTGAAAATGTGAAAAGGCTTGATTTTTGTGTTCCAAAAAGAAAACCCAAGTAAAACGTGAAAAGTCATCAACCAAAACAAATGCAAAACGATTCCCACTTAGACTTTTGGTTTGAGTAGGACCAAATAAATCCATATGGATCAACTCCAAAGGACGTGATGTCATGATATCCTTGATTGACTTGAAAGAAGACTTGGTTTGTTTCCCAAATTGACATGCGTCACAAACCCGGTCTTTTTCAAAATTCAAGTAAGGAATACCTTTCACCATTTCCTTTGTGTTTAACCTAGAAATATAGTCAAAAGAAATGTGGCCTAATCTTCTATGCCACAACCAAGAGTCATCATCGAGGGCTTTTAAACAAGTAATATTACAAGACATATTAGACATATCAATCATATAAACATTGTTTTCACGAAACCGAAAAATACACAAGTATTAGATATTCTATCAATAACTTTACAAACTACATTATCAAAAACAACATCAAAACTTTTGTCACAAAGTTGACTAACACTCAAGAGATTATGCTTGAGGCCATCAGCTAAAACTACATTTTCTATTAAAGGAGATGTACCAAGTTTGACATTACCGATACCGATGATTTTACCCTTGGCGTCATCTCCGAAGGTGACGGTGCCACCTTCATGGTATCTTGATAGGGTTGCAAAGTTGTTGATGTCCCAAGTCATGTGCCTTGAGCAACCACTATCAAGATACCACAACCCTCTACGTCTTTGAGCCTTGGAAGGTACCTACATCATTTAGCAAAATTGTTGACTTTGGTACCCAAATTCTCTTGGGTCCTTGAAAGTTAGTATTTCGAACCCAAATATTATGACGAGATGCATTTAGTCTATCATAACAAAACTGAACTAAGTGACCTTTACGGTCACAATATGAACATGAAAACACTTTACCATACATGAATGCATGATGTGTGTGTGAAGTGTAAGCATGTTTGTGGGGTTTGGCATGATGTAGAGGTTGTGAGGTATGAACATGAGCATGAACATGAGATTGTTTCTTAGGTGCTTGTTTCTTAGGAAACATAGCCTCAAGTCTATTTTTATCAAATTCACACTTTTTCTAAACTACTCCTAAAGAATCAATTTTCTCTTTAAGCATGGTGATCTCATTATCATTAACTTGTGAAAACTTGCCTTTACAAGAAATTTTATAATTGTCAAAATCTTTTTGGGTGGAAACAAGAGTGGAAAGTAATTCATCTTTTTCTTTGGAAAGAGTAAAAACTTGATGATTAAGAGACTCATTTTCCCTTTTCATTTTTAAATACTTTTTCTTTAGAAAATCATAGTTATGTGATAATTCTACAAATGCTTCTCCTATTTCATCCATGGAAAGATCATCATTAAAAGAAGTGGAAGGGGTTACCTTGCTTGTACTTTCATTAGCCATGAAGCACATGTTGGCGGTGTCAATTTCCTCCTCGGATTCGCTCTCGGAATCCCATGTAGCCTTCAATGCTTTCTTCTTGTAAGGCTTCTTTGAGGTGGATGGCTTTACTTTATCCGGGCACTCCGCAACAATGTGACCCGGTCTTTTGCAATTAAAGCAAACTATTTTCCTCTCTTCTTGCCATCTTTTTCTTCCTTGAAATTTAGCCTTGTTGTACATCCTCCAAACATTCTTTACAAGAAGTGAGAGCTCCTCGTCATCTTCTTCTTCAATGTCTTCATCGGAGTGTGTGAATTGACACTTGAAGGTTATTGTTTTCTTCTTGTAAGGAGCCATGTCCTCCCTAGCTTTTCTCTCCATCTCATGGGTTTTGAGGTTCCCAATGAGACCTATGAGCTCCATTTCCTCCTTGTCATTAAGTTCCTTCAAGGTAGTTGCCTTTACTTCCCATGAGGGAGGAAGAGCCCGGATGATCTTTCTAACTCTTTGATCGTTGTCGATAGCATCACCTAGAGAAGAAAGTCCATTAGTGATCTTTGTAAATCTTGTAACCATATCATCTATGGTTTCATTTTCTTGCATGCAAAAATTCTCATATTGAGACCGAAGAAGGTCTATTTTAGCCCTCTTCACTTGTGAAGTCCCCTCATGTGTAACTAGCAAATGTGTCCAAATTTCATATGCGGACTTGCAATGAATAAGTCTAGCTATGTCATCATCATTAAGGGATTGAAGGAGTGCATAATGAGCCCTAGCATTGGCATCAAATTCCTTAGTCTCAATTCGGACCAAGTGGATTCATCACCGGGGGTGCACTAAAGGGTTTGGTCACGGCCTTTGCAACTCGACTTCTTAGAGATTGCAAGAAAACGGTCATCTTAACCTTCCATATGGGAAAGTTAAGTCCATCAAATTTTGGGGGGTCTTAATTCCATCGGCCATTTTTACTAAGTGATAGTGAATGAAAATGAATGAGGTGAATAGCAAATATAGGATCTCTCTAAGGTTGTTAAGCCAAGAGCCTAGTGACCAAGCTCTGATACCAATTGAAAAACACCTAGAGGGGGGTGAATAGGTGTAATTGCTAATCTAACAATCTTTTTAAAACTAAGATAGATGAATGATGCAACGATCTCTCAAAATAAGACTAAGAGCCGAATACCCCGTGAAGGGTTCTGAACTCCTTCCTCCTGATTCCCCTTGAATGGGTTAGAGGTGCGCAATGCAACCTTGTTGTATGAGAATTGATTGAACAAAGAATGAATAATATGCAATGATGAAATGCACACAATATATCACAAGGAATGAAAACAAGATCTCAAGCAAGTAATTTGAAATCAATAGAGTGCAAGAGAAATTTAAAGCAGCCACCGCTCTACTCCCCGCCTTCACCTCCGTGAAGGGTTTCCACTATTCACCGAGGACGCTTACAACGGTCTACCAAAGACCTGAGCACCGAGCTCCACCACTTACAATAACCTCTACCGAAGAGGTGTCTCCACAAGAACAAGATGAACACAAGTAACCAAAGTGATCACAACAAGATCACTAAACTTCTTACAAACTCTCACTCTTTTACAACTTCCTTATAGATTGAGTAGGGAATTTTGGCTCTAAGAAGTGTAGTGAGAAAACACTCAGTTGTAGAATGATTTTTGCTTGAGAACACAACTGAAAACAAGCTCAAGAAAGAATGAAAATGGAGAGCATAAAAACTTTTCTTCTCTTTGAAAACTTAAGTATTTTTCTTGGTGTTTTGCAAGAGACTATTCTCCTCTATTTATAGGGAGAGGAAAGAGTTAAAATCAATTTATTTTAAGCTTATTTGATCTGGAAAAGTTCTCCATAAACTCAGAAAAAGTCTGCCAAAAACAGATTAAGAAAACAGAATTCAGATTGCACAAAAGAGGAAAGAGCTGTTGGCACTTTGCAGGCCTGACGGTCGACCGGTCCGGTCGGCCGTCCGCCCTGCTGGCAAAGAGCCGTTGGACTCGGGTCGACCGGGACGGTCGACCGTCCTCTAAACAAAAACAATGTTTCCTGAAGGCGGTCGACCGGCAGTCGACCCAGAAAACCCGAGAGCAAAGCAGCTTACAGTCGGTCGACCCGGCGGTCGGCCGACAGACATGCACAAGCGTGCACGTCCTGATACAAGTGCCGGTCGACCGGTCCGGTCGGCCGGTCTTGCCTGAAACAGAAACACAGCAACAGACAGAACTGGAATTTTTTTTTGTAAAAACATTTTGAAGTAAGGATGGCTAAGTATCATGCTAGAAAGAGTATACATGATTTAAATATGATATATGTCTTTGTAAAACTTGGAGTCATGTATTTGTCAAGTCATGAAAAACTTAGAAACAAAAAAACTTTAACTATGAAAACTTGTATACATAAATGTGTGTGTGTATCCTAGAGCCACTTTCCAAAACTCAAACTTTAACAAGCTATTTCTTACATTGGTTCTAAAGAACTACAAGTTCTTCAAGAGGGCTTCTCCATATGATCTTGCAAGCTTGATACTTGAGCCCGAATTGAAGCGAACTTGAGTCAAAACACCTTCTTTTAGGGAAGAAGACTTCTAGTTTTATTAGAACCCTGAAACACACTCAAACAACAAATATTATTAGTACAAATAACTAATATGTTTTGTAATCATCAAAACACATTAAAAACGGGTGATTGTAACCTTGGGCCAACAGACCGAGCCAAAGTGAACGGTCGACTGCCCGGTCGACCGGCCGCACTCGAGAGTGTGCTGACTTCAGCCGGTCGACCGCTCGGTCTACTGGCCAAATCACTTAGCCTTTGTGCACGTCCTGTGCACATCGGTTGACCGGTCCGGTTGACCGACCACTGGTCCAGTCGACCGTCCCGGTAGACCGCCAGAGCCTGGCAGGGCAAATTCAAGATTTAAAAACTTAGGTTTTTAACTTTAATAAAATCCCATAAAATTACATAAATTTCACAAAAACCAGTTCTTGTATTATCTTTGAAATACAAACATGTTTGAGTAAAAATCAAATCATGTTACAGACATTTTGAACCATTTTGTGACTTGAAAATTTGCCTTAAACCAAATTCTGTATTTTCCAAAACTTGTATTTTTAAATAGAAATCCGATTTTTCCAAAACACATGTAAATACAAAAACATGATATTTAAACAACTTTGAAGCATATAGTATATGGATAGAATCCAATATACATGAAAGGTATTATATCTATGTTTTTGACATTAAATCTAAAAATAAATTTTGTCTAAATACAGAACTCCAAACACATGAATAGTGTATCAAATAAGTTTTTCTAAATAGATGAAGCATATATGTATATAGATCAAATCTAATATACATTAAACCATGTAAACTTGTTTTGATTCAATTTTATTCATGAAAACCAAATCGGTTAAACTGAAAACCAAAACCAATAAACATTAAACTTAAAACAAGTGTGTGTTGTGAACTTGAGCATATCACACTATCTAATCTTTACAATAGATCTAAACTAAATCTTAAACTAAACAAACTGAAGCCTTCTTGTAGAACACCGTCTCCAAGTTGACTCGATCTAAACGCGATCCAACGAGCTTGACTCCAACGAGTGCTAGATGTGAACTTTGACGCTCGAGCTCTTGAATCACCATGTGAAAGCTCCAAAATACCTTTGTTGAAGCTAATCACCTACTAATATCTTGGTTAAATATCTGAAACTAAATATTATAAGATTATTAGTAAACTATAACTACATGAGTTAATCATCATCAATACTAGAGTGGAAGGCCTCTGGCCAACAGATTCTACTACAATGCGATTACATGAATATTTTATCGCCGATCGTATGATGGAATTTTACTCCGTTGCCTTTCATACAAAGAGGCACAAGAGGCACTTAGGAAGCTTACAGCGACATGTGTGGAGCTTACCAACTCGGACACAAGCTCGGAGACTGGCTTCAAAGACTAGGCTACTATTGGCCGAATATGATCTCTGACGTCATCGCCTATGCTAAACGATGCCATGCCTCCCAGATCCACAGTGATTTCATTCATCAAGCACCAGGACATCTTCATATAACATCTTCTTCATGGTCATTTGAGATGTGGGGAATGGATGTTATCGGACCCATCAGGCCTTCAACATTCAAAGGACATCGCTTCATTTTAGCCATAACTGACTGCTTCTCTAAATGGGCAGAAGCTGTTCCCTTGAAGGAAGTAAAGACATCAGACATGATCAAATTCATCAAGCATCACGTACTCTATCGCTTTGGCGTACCCCGACGAATTATCCACGACAATGGATCCCAATTCATCAGCAAAATATTTCAGAGTTCTGTAACAAGTTCAAGATCCAAAGTGTGTCTTCAATAACATACTATCCATCTGCCAACAGTTTTGCAGAAGTCTTTAACAAAACTATTAGAAAACTTCTCAAGAAGTTCGTCTCAAAAAGCCAACGTGACTGGGATGACAAATTAGGTGAATGCTTATAGGCCTACCACATAACTATGAGAACCCCAATAAAGGTTACACCATTCTCCTTGGTGTAGGATGTGAAATCATACTTCAGCTAAAAATTCAAATTCCATCTCTACATATTGCTTTAATAACAGAGATGATAGATGAGAAGAAGCATCAATTGCGACTCCAGAAGTTAAAAGCTTTGGATGACAAACGTCTGCAAGCTCAACAACAAATCGAGCTCTATCAAGCTCAAATTTTCAGAGCCTTCAATAAGAAAGTCAGAGAACAGATTTTCAAGAAAGGCAATCTTGTCTCAGCTGTCAGAAGACCTATGGTTATGACACATAAGACGAAAAAAATCCAAACCAAATAGGACGGACCATTTGTAGTAGAGTCAGTCTACGCAAATGGTGCATACCGCCTTATAACTCTAGATGGCGATATGCTCATGATGCCAATCAACGCAGATTCTTGAAGAAATACAATGCATAATGGGATACTTCTCATGAGCAAGTTAACACCACTCCTTTGATTGAAGATTCACCCTGATCAATCAGATAGATTAGAGTTTGAGATCTAAGATGTTTAGGAAAGCGCTAAAGAAAAGCTTCCTCATTCAATGGATCACGTCACAATCAATTGACGCCAAGCCGACCGAACATTGGTGACATTATGATGCATGTTTTCAACATCGATGGACGCAAAGTTAGAAACTTTGATTTTAGATTTGTCACTCTTCTCATGATCAAGTTAACACTACACCTCTGATCGAAGATTCACCCTAATCAATCAGATAGATGAGAGTTGAGATTCAAGTGTTTGAAAGAGCGCCAAAAAAAAGCTTCTTTATTCAATGATCATATCACGATCAATCGACGCTGAGCTGACTAAACATTGGTGACATTATGATGCATGATGTCAACATTGAAAGATGCAAAGTTAGAAACTTCGATTTTAGCTTTGTCACTCTTCTCATAATCAAGTTAATACTACATCTCTGATTGAAGATTCACCCTGATCAATCAGATGGATTAGGGTTTGAGATCCAAGATGTTTAAGAGAGTGCCAAGAAAAACTTTCTCATTCAATGAATCACATTACGGTCGATCGACGTCGAGCCGACCAAATATTGGTGACATTATGTTGCATGATGTCAACACTGAAGGAATGACAAAGTTAGAAACTTAGGTTTTAGCTTTATCACTCTTTTCATGATCAAGTTAACACTACACCTCTGATCGAAGATTCACCCTGATCAATCAGATGGATTAGGGCTTGAATCCAAGATGTTTGGGAGAGCGCCAAATAAAAGCTTTCCTATTCAATGGATCACATTACGATCGATCGATGCCGAGATGACTGAACAGTGGTGACATTATGATGCCTGATGTTGACATTGAATCAATGACAAAGTAGAAAACTTTGATTTTAGCTTTGTCACTGTTCTCATGATCAAGTTAATACAACACCTCTGATCAAGGTGATCGGTCACTGATACTGCACATTCATTGTCACATTCTCATATTTATTATATAATAAACTCTATTTTTAATCTTATTTATTGTCTAATTTATATGCAGGTCCATTACTAAAGGAGAGGGAAGAGAAACGAGCCTAAAAGCCCATCAAAATTTTGATTTAATTCAGAATTAATTCAAATCAAAGATTATGGTAAATCATGGCAAATCAGGGCAAATCAGAGAAGATAAAACTAATAGAACAAGGGTTATAATAAGATCTTTACAAATCAATTGGTTAAAGCCAAAGATCAAAGGAGGTTTCTTCAAACTAGGAACCAAATCTGCAAATCCTACGAGAGATAAAAATCATATCGCGAAACCTGTGATGTGTACTTCTTAGGTGTGGCCACCTGGCCACACTTAGGCCACTAAAACGCGGCCAATACCGCGCTTCCGTGGCTTTGTTGAATCAGTTGGGGGAGCGTTTGCTCCCCCTATCTTCATACGCTCTCCCTCACTTAGTTTTTGCCTTTAGATATGGGTTTTCAGAGACTACAGGGAGCGATCAAGTAGAGATAGAATTTTAGGCTAGTTTTTTATTTTTGTTAGGGTAGATTTCTATTTTTCTTTTCATGTAATTTTCAGTTTTCATTTATATAATTTAGATCAGAATTTCAGGAGAATGAGAGTGAAGCTTGTGCTGAGAGTGATACCGGTGTAAATTGTTCTTCTCATCTCTTATTGTTAACCACATTGAATCTAAAGTATAATTTTTATGTTCTTCTTTATTTTTGTTGTTCTACTTCTTTTTTTCTACTTCTCTCCTTTTGGTACCAAGTGCAATCCACATGAGTCTTATAGTATCAAAAGAGCCTTACTTTTGCGAGTGCCACCGATAGTTCATTACGATGGATTTTAGTCTAGTCTGTATCATTTCATCCTTGTATCTTCTTAATGATGTAATGTGAAAGAGGCGGGAGTCAACTCCTATTGGCTATATGCTGATTGCCTCCACTTCAAGGTAACATCGTCGCCACAGATTCAAGGCAAGTATTTGACCAGAGGAGGTAAGTATTTCTTTTAGGTTTTCTTTCTTTCTTTTAACTTTTAGTTTAGATCACCAACACTACAATCTCTCAACTCTTTTATCACTCTTTTTAATTTCTTTGTATAAATCTATTTTCTATTTTCTCCACCTTCTCAATCTATCATTTTCTCCTTAACTTAACTGTAACTTACTTAACTGTAACTTATTTTTCTTTTTCTTTTCAAGAACTAAAAGAAGATTTTTAACCATTTCAAATGAACTAAAGAGAACTTGCTAAAAGCTTCCATTACTAGTCTCTCCTTGTGGATCACGACCGGCATAGCCACTTGTTATTGCGGTAGAATTGAGCACCTTGCACTATTGTTATAAAGTTTTGAAATTCTGTATTCTTATGTGAAAGTAAATCTCAATCAAATTTTGGCACCGTTGCCTGGAAGAGATGGTAAGTAATTCTCTTTTTAAGTTTACATTTTTTGTTTACTTTCTTCTTTGTTCTTGGTGTGCACTGATAAATATCAAGGAAATTTTTGCTGCAGTGGACATATAAGTGGCCCTGGACTCTGCTTAAGAAAGCAGAGCCCAGAAGCCCTCAGATTTGCTACATTCCAATGGCAATCTGAGTGAACTGCTAACCTGTATTTTTGCAGGTTGGCTGAATTGCAAAGCTAAATTTCTGCAGCTAATTGTTTTCTTGTTTAGCTCATTGTATATACTTTCTAACAACCTCAACAGTAAATTGATGTTTGTTAAATGTTAAAAATGGTTTAGAATTTGCATTTAGGCATGTGTCTAATTCGTTTACATTTTATATTACTGTTGAAGAGTGCTGGAGCAAAGGTACGTGTGCATAGCATGTAGTATAGGAATACTTTTGAATTGTTTACATTGCTTAAGTGTTGCTTTTCATATAAACATTGTACTAAATTGATTTAAGGGCTTGTCCTATAAACAAGATAAGGTGGGGAAGTCATTACCCTCCCTTAGCCCGCAAACAATCTCCTACACTAACCCAAGCCTAACTAAAACTTAGTAGACATTGGCCCTAGGGACATCTTGGATCATATAGGAGACGGACCTGAGGGAAAAGTTGATTAGAATTTGACTCTTGCCAAATCGGTGTCTAAGGTTGGGGATTGAGGGGCTAAACCCCGAAGGTTGGTGGTTTGGCATAATTAGGCCCGTTGCTTAGGCACGGGTACCTCGCACTGATCTTGCCCCTACCTGGCCGATTAACTTGTGGTCAGATTCTGCAATATACCTCCCATGGACAGTCAACTAGTTAGGAGTCATCTAGGTCTAAGGTCTACCCTAACTTAGGTTAGATTTTTTTCTTTTTATTTATTTGCTTATTTATTTGTTTTTCTTTGTTTGTATTTGATATTTCTTATGTGACATGGCTTATAACAACAATTTTTTAATTTTAATAGTAATTTATGTTACACCCCGATCTCTTTTTCGAATATTACCAACCTGCATATCTAACTTTAACTAATCTAGTGTGTCGGATTGGTCTTTGTCCGAATCAATACATGCCCCAGTCCCAATACTATGAACAAGATTGGAATAATCATCACTACTCTTCATAAAGTCAATGGGATACAACTCCCCGAGTCATATTGTCAACCACCAATATCCAGCTTTATATACTCCTTCTCCCAAATAACCATTAGAAGAATCAATTGACTGGGAAAAGAGGATGGAAGCCTTAGAAGAGCTTCAGCGATGAATTCAAATTTTAGAAGACTCAAAATTCTGTCAAAATTTTCAAATCACAAATCCTTACTCTATTTTTCAAGAAGAACGTACTAACTTAGAAAAGAGTATGGAATCCATGATTCAATTTCAAAGTGATCTACTCGATATGATAGAAGTATAACTTAGTAGATTGGAAAACATGCGTAGGAATAAGAAAACTCTCCCTACCCAATCTTTGACTATTCCTGAAACTTCTAGCCATATTGATGAAAATCAAGAATCATGGTATCTTGAAGACTTTGACCAAGATTCAATTTCACCATAAAACCTTGAATTTGACCAATATCAACCCATTCATGAATTGGCAAGTTTTCATTTTAATGAGATTGAACTTGATTATGAATATGAACCCAATTCCCAACTTTGTGATTCAGTTTCAATTTTTGAAGCTATGTTGATTCCGATATTCTTACCCAATTTGGACCAATTTTCCGAGCCAATATTTATTCACGTACCCATAGATCTAGAAATGGAATCACTAATTTTGGATAGTCACATTCCATTGATGAAAAAAAATGTGAATTTTAATTTTTGGATTTGGACTCTATTCTTGCACCAAAACTGTCTCTCGAACCCAAAGTTAATTTTTCTGAGTTAGTATTGGTTCCTGAACCTATCATTTTTGAGCCCAAGTCAACCATTCCACCTATTCACATTCTTTAGTTGGACCTGTCATGTAAAAAGAATAAGTTTCATGATAGGATCTTTCCTGATCCTATTCATATTGGGGACTGTAAATATGTGAATAGAAAAGAGGTTAATAAAGGTGGATTCTGTGAACCACCACATTATCTTAATTGGGTAGCAACGCTTGACCCAATCAGACCACCAACAGAACCAACACCATAAGGTAATATTTTCTGTCCCTTTCTTCTTTTTCATGAATCTATGCATTAATTCATACATTGAGGTGCATTAGATAGGTGCGGGGGAAGGTTCTAACATAACTTAGGTTTTTTTAATTATTATTAAAAAAATTCTTGACTTTTAAAAAACTTTTTGAAAATAGAAACAATATTTTGACATATTTTTTGTAAGAAATTAAGTCAATTTAAGGAATAAAAGAATCATAATTGGATTTCTTATACTTAGTCAAAATAAGATTATTTGTTTGATTTTCAAGATTAAAAAGAAAACTTGAAAAAGTAATTTAATCTTGATTTTTACCTTGATGATATATGCATGCTTTATACACTTACACATTTAGGGTTCAAAAACAAAGATTCTTATGCTTTATTAAAAAAAAGAAGAAAAAGAAAAATATATAATATATAAAAAATCCTCTAATTAAGCTAGGTATTTGTGCCTCATAAAGCATAAGTATTCATGCCTAAAAGCGGTTCATATAATAAATCCTTAATTTTGTGGCCTTATTTGCTCGAGTTCTTAAGTCCTTGGGGTGTTTTCTCACCCAGTACCCTAAGACCATTTGGTTTGAGAGTCACTGATTAAAGGCTCGTTACATGGGCAGATTAGAAAGCCTAATAAAACTAAGGAATAATATCACCTAAAATTAAAAAAAAAGAAAAAGAAATATATATATACATATATATACATATATATATATACATATATATACATATATATATATATACATATATATATATATGTATATATATATATATATGTATATGTATATATATGTATATATATATATATATGTATATATATGTATATATATATATGTATATATATGTATATATATACATGTATATATATATATATATATATATATATATATATATATATATATATATAGATGTATATATATATATATATAGATGTATATATATACATGTATATATATGTATATATATACATGTATATATATGTATATATATACATGTATATATATGTATATATATACATGTATATATATGTATATATATATATATATATATATATATATAGAACAAGGCATAAGAGTTAGAGTTAAAGAACTCCGAGTCGAAATTTTACAGTCACAAAGGTGCATATAGCTTAGGGTAAAATAATAGACTAGATGAGAAATACAGTTTGACTCCATGTCTTGATTAATAATAAGTTTTTGAATAAAGACTAAGATTAAGAATGAAAAGTTCAATTTTCGTATAACTTATACATTACTTAATTCTTATACAATAATGCTTTAAATATTTTTCTCTTTCAAAATGTGTTTTCAAAATACTAACACTTTGTTTCTCTTTCTTTATGAATTTTATGGGTGTAATCCACTGAAAACCCTTACGAGACAAAACTTGTCCTCTTGGGGGAACCTAGAAGTTTAACGGTGTGTTGCACATGCTCAGTGCAATCGGGTGACCTGCGAAAGTGGTCTAATAATCTTTAGTTTAGTTTTGTTATTTTGCTCGAGGACGAGCAAAAGATAGGTATGGGGGTGTGATCGGTCGCTGAGACTGCACATTCATTATCACATTCTCATATTTATTATATAATAAACTCTATTTTTTATCCTATTTATTGTCTAATTTATATGCAGGCCCATTTCTAAAGAGAGGGAAGAGAAATGAGCCAAAAGCCCATCAAAATTCTGATTTAATTTAGAATTAATTCAAATTAAAGATCAGGACAAATCAGAGAAGATAAAACCAGTTGACAAGCGGTTAAAACAAGATCTTTACAAATCAATTGGTTATAGCTAAAGATCAAAGGAGGTTTCATCAAATTCAGGACCCAAAACTACAAATCCAGTAAGAGATAAAATCATATCCCGAAAACTGTGATGTGTACTCCCCGGGTGTGAACACCTGGTCTCACCTAGGCCGCGAAAATGAGGCCAAAGCCGCATTTTGGCGACTTTGTTGAATTAGTTGGGGGAGCGTTTGCTTTCCCTATTTTCATACGCTCTCCCTCACTTGGTTTTTACATATAAATACTGGGTTTTCAGAACAACAGGGAGCGATCAAGCAGAGATAGAATTTTAGACTAGTTTTTATTCTTTTTAGGATAGGTTTTTATTTTTCTTTTCATCTAATTTTCAGTTTTCATTTATGCAATTCAAAAGAGATCAGAGTTTCATAGGAGAATGAGAGTGAAGCTTATGCTAAGAGTGACACCAGTGTAAATTGTTCTTCTCTTCTCTTATTGTTATTACATTGAATCTAAAGTATAAATTTTATGTTCTTCTTTATTTTTGTGTTTTTCTTTTCTTCTTTTCTACTTATCTCCTTTTGGTACCAAGTGCAATCCACATGACTCTTATAGCATAGAAAGAGCTTTACTTTTGCGAGTATCACTGATAGTTCATGATGATAGATTTTAGTCTCAGTCTGTTTCATTTCATATTTGTATCGTCTTGATGATGTAATGTGGAAGAAACGGGAATTAACTCTTATGAGCTATGTGCTAATTGCCTCCACTTCAAGGTAACATCGTCGCCACAGATTCAAGGTAAGTATTTAGCCAGAGGAGGTATGTATTTTTTTTTTTAGGTTTTCTTTCTTTTCTTTTAACTTTTAGTTTAGATCACCATCACTACAATCTCTCAACTCTTTTCTTACTCTTTTTAATTTCTTTGTATAAATTCATTTTTTATTTTCTCCACCTTCTCAATCTACCACTTTCTTCTTAACTTAGCTGTAACTTTTTTCTTATCAAGAACTAAAAGAAGATTTTTAACCATTTCAAGTGAACTAAAGAGAACTTGCTAAAAGCTTCCATCCCTAGTCCTTCCTTGTGGATCACGACCCGCATAGCCACTTGCTATTGCGGCAGCATTGAGTATCTTGCACTCTTTATTCTTAAGTTCTAAAATTCTGTATTTTCTGTGTGCAGGTCTAAACTCAATCACAAGGCGTCATCTTGATTAATCAGATGGATTAGGATTTGAGATCCAAGATGTTTGGGAGAGCGCCAAAGAAAAACTTTCTCATTCAATAGATTACATCACGGTCGATCGATGGTGAGCCGACCGAACATAGGTGATATTATGATGCATGATGTAAACATTGAAGAAAAGACGAAGGCAAAATGTCAGTTTTTAGCCATGTCACTCTTCTTTTGTATATAAATATGCACTCATCTTCAACTCAGAAAAATATGTCATATTTTGAAGTCGAGTATGTCTAAGCAACAGTTTTCAGCACTATTGTTTCTAACCATTTCTTTCGATCCAGAAGGATGGTTTATCTAGCATGACTTTTTTCATATGTAATGGTGGCATGCCTCCCTTTTCTTGTTCGATTGATCGAAGGTCGACCCAACAACAAGGCATCCAAATAGTCAGATAAGCTGATTGAATGAGTTTATCTGATGCCTTATCAAGCTAAACTCATTGAAGAAGGTTCGTGACGCATCTTTGCAGAACTTTTCTACTGTTTTCACATTCATATCAACATATGGTTATCGATTGACTCTCATAGTGGGTTGAATGAGTTTATCTGATGGCTTATCAAGCTAAACTCATTGAAGAAGTTTTGTGACTCATCTTTGCAGAACCTTTCCAGTGTTATCACATTCATATCAAAGTGTGGCGACCGAATGAGGATATGAAGGACTCCATGAGAAAGATTAATCTCTGGATAAAATCCTCATAGAATTCATATCCACTTCCTTAATCCCCGCTCATCTATAGAGTGAAAACTTAGGAGGTACATCACATAACTTAAAGTAACAAAATAATCCAATGCTTATGACGACTAAAGGATAGAGGAAACAGTTGACTTTTAATCCCAACGAAAAATTCTCAGCAACTCATCATGCTGAGTGAAATAGAATGGCTATTCCATTTCAAACGATAGTTGATAAAGGCATATCAAATTCGTTGATAGCTGAGGGTTTGCTAAAAATCCTCAGGGACCTGACCCGCCTTCCGCTTTAAATCCCTTAGCAATTCTCGTCCATAGAGTGGTAGGATTACAAAAGCCGTATTTGTTTTCCAAGTGAAATAATCAAAAGTTGACCTGTCACATTAATATTATATCTTTGACAGCAAAACCAACATATCCTTAGTAGGATAGATTTCAACTTGTCAATTTTCTTTAATAGAATGATGAGTCCATTAAAATTTCCCAAATCGCAAATTTTCTAGCCAAGTTAAAATCTATACCTCTGACTAAAATTGCTCAAATCACAATACAAATCCCTGTTAAGTTAATATTACACCTATCATAGTGATTCTCTGATTTTCGAGACGTTTGATGCTAAGTTAATATCATACCTCTAGCATCCATTTCATTGTTAAGTTAAATCTTACACCTATGACAATGATCTTTCCTCAAACTTTCTCATCAAACTGAGACATTCAATGCTAAGTTAATATCATATCTCTAGCATCCATTTCATAGTTAAGTTAAATACTACACTTATGACAATGATCTTCCCTCGAGCTTTCTCATCAAAATTGAGACGTTCAATGCTAAGTTAATTGTTGACACTTTAAAAAAAACAAGATTCCTGACTGGCCTGAACAATGTCTAAACTTGTTGACATTTACAAAAGACAAGTGGCAGACAAGCTGACGACCAGTTTTTACCCATCTCCGAGGGACAAATCAGCGACTTGGACTAGATTGATCCAGTGAAGCAGACAGTGAACCCAGATTGTCTTTGAAAAGACCTAAGCAGGTCTAAGATGCTAGGTTAGCTCAACACTTAGCATCACATGAGCCCGAGGGGATAGCCTTACCTGAGAGGCTAAGTTTGTCCAACTTCGCCTTGAAGCCGTTCAAAGCTCTATCAGGGAGCTAACTTACAGCTTCACCTGAAGTGCTCAGTTAACTCCGCAGAGAGTTAGCTTCGCTCGAAGCCATACGCAATCACGCAGAAGGATGTTCGGTAGCTTTGCCACAGATGTTTATCCAGCTCCACTGAAGAACTTTCTTCTGACTTCGCCAGATGCTCCTTCTAGCTCTGCTGTGAGCTCGACGCGGCAGCTCCGCTACGGGTCTTTTATGGTCGCCTTTGACCAAATCTATTCAGGATCAAATCTAATCAAAATCAAATCTGAGATTAAATTGATAGTTGTTTACCATAATATCTTAACTCTCCTAAAACAAGTAAGAAGATCAGGGAAGATCCTTCAAATATTTGGAAATAATCAAAACAGATCAGGAGATTGACGCTAGCTGCTATTCCTAACTTCGCAGAAGCTGATTCTAGCCTCGCGGCAAGGCTACTTTTCAGATTTAAACAGATTGACTCAATCTGTTTCCAGATTTTCAAGGGACAATTATACCCATGCTCTCCCTATATATAGCCCACCAGAGGTATACGAACAGACGCACACAGAGAGAGGCTGAAAAATAGAGAGAGACGGCTAAACAGAGACCTATTCTCTTACTTTCAAGAATTCAGAGAATTGCTTCTCTAATCAGGGTGCTAATACCCTAAGATCTTCCTCCCTCTCAAGGAATCTCCAGAACCAGGCGAGAAGGAATTCCAAGTGGAGGCAATTTGAGAAGTAACAAGAGGGTTCTACCAACCATCTGTTCTCCGATTCCCCGAACCAGGCGAGAAGGGAATCCCATCGATCGCATCGTCAAAGGGACAAAGTGGTCGCGCGCTGACCAGACTCTTATGAGCACACTTCTCCAGAATCTCAGAGGAGATCTACTTCTAATCTTTTAGATACTTGTAATTTAACTCCTCGACCCCTTTTTGTAAGTTTTCCCCTTTGAAAAAATCAATGGAAAACAAGATGGCGACTCGGCTGGGGACCAGTTTAAGAAAGACAAGTGGCAGACAAGCTGACGACCAGTTTTTACTCATCTCCGAGGGACAAATCAGCGACTTGGACTCTACTGATCCAGTAAAGCAGACAGTGAGCCCAGATTGTCTTTGAAGAGACTAAGCAGATCTAAGATGCTAAGTTAGCTTAACACTTAGCATCACATGAGCCCGAGGGGATAGCCTCACCTGAGAGGCTAAGTTTGCCCAACTTCGCCTTAAAGCCGTTCAAAGATTTATCAGGGAGCTAACTTACAGTTTCGCCTGAAGTGCTCAGTTAACTCCGCAGAGAGTTAGTTTCGCTCGAAGCCACACGCAACTGCGCGGAAGGATGTTCGGTAGCTTCGCCACAGATGTTTATCTAGCTCCGCTGAAGAACTTTCTTCTAACTTCGCCAGATGCTCCTTCCAGCTCTGCTGTGAGCTCGACGCGGCAGCTCCGCTGCGGGTCTTTTATGGTCAACTTGACCAAATCTATTCAGGATCAAATCTAATCGAAATCAAATCTGAGATCAAATTTGATAGTTGTTTACCATAATATCTTAACTCTCCTAAAACAAATAAGAAGATCAGGGGAGATCCTTCAAATATTTGGAAAGAATCAAAACAGATCAGGAGATTGACGCAACCTGCTATTCCTAGCTTCGCAGAAGCTGATTCTAGCCTCGCCGCAAGGCTACTTTTTAGATTTAAACAGATTGACTCAATCTGTTTTCAGATTTTCAAGGGACAATTATACCCTGCTCTTCCTATAAATAGCCCACCAGAGGTATACGAACAGACGCACACAGAGAGAGGCTGAAAAACAGAGAGACGGCTAAACAGAGACCTATTCTCTTGCTTCTAAGAATTTAGAGAACTGCTTCTCTAATCAGGGTGCTAATACCCTAAGATCTTCCTCCCTCTCAAGGAATCTCCAGAACCAGTCGAGAAGGAATTCCCAAGTGGAGGCAGTTTGAGAAGTAACAAGAGGGTTCTACCAACTCTGTTCTCCGATTCCCGAACCAGGCGAGAAGGGAATCCCATCGATCGCATCGTCAAAGGGACAAAGTGATCGCGCGCTGACCAGACTCCTATCGGCACACTTCTCCAGAATCTCAGAGGAGATCTACTTGTAATCTTTTAGAATACTTTTTTCCTCGATCCTTTTTGTAAGTTTTCCCCTTTGTAAAATCAATGGAAAACAAGATGGCGACTCGGCTGGGGACCAGTTTAGAAAAGACAAGTGGTAGACAAGCTGACGACCAGTTTTTACCCATCTCCAAGGGACAAATCAGCGACTTGGACTCTACTGATCCAGTGAAGCAGACAGTGAGCCCAGATTGTCTTTGAAGAGACCTAAGCAGGTCTAAGATGCTAGGTTAGCTTAACACTTATCATCACATGAGCCCGAGGGGATAGCCTCACCTGAGAGGCTAAGTTTGTCCAACTTCGCCTTGAAGCCGTTCAAAGCTCTATCAGGGAGCTAACTTACAGCTTCGCCTGAAGTGCTCAGTTAACTCCACAGAGAGTTAGCTTCGCTCGAAGCCACATGCAACCGCGCAGAAGGATGTTCGGTAGCTTCGCCACAGATGTTTATCCAGCTCCGCTGAAGAACTTTCTTCTGACTTCGCCAGATGCTCCTTTCAGCTCTGCTGTGAGCTCGACGCGGCAGCTCCACTGCGGGTCTTTTATGGTCACCTTTGACCAAATCTATTCAGGATCAAATCTAATCGAAATCAAATCTGAGATCAAATTTGGTAGTTATTTACCATAATCTCTTGACTCTCCTAAAACAAGTAAGAAATTAGGGAAGATCCTTCAAATATTTGGAAAGAATCAAACAGATCAGGAGATTGACGCAACCTGCTATTCCTAGCTTCGCAGAAGCTGATTCTAGCCTCGCGGCAAGGCTACTTTTCAGATTTAAACAAATTGACTTAATCTGTTTCCAGATTTTTAAGGACAATTATACCCCTGCTCTTCCTATAAATAGCCCACCAGAGGTATACGAACAGACGCACACAGAGAGAGGCTGAAAAACAGAGAGAGACGGCTAAACAGAGACATATTCTCTTGCTTCTAAGAATTTAGAGAACTGCTTCTCTAATCAGGGTGCTAATACCTTAAGATCTTCCTCCCTCTCAAGGAATCTCCAGAAACCAGTCGAGAAGGAATTCCCAAGTGGAGGCAGTTTGAGAAGTAACAAGAGGGTTCTACCAACCTTCTGTTCTCCGATTCTCCGAACCAGCGAGAAGGGAATCCCATCGATCGCATCGTCAAAGGGACAAAGTGGTCGTGCGCTGACCAGACTCCTATCAGCACACTTCTCCAGAATCTCAGAGGAGATCTATTTGTATTCTTTTTATAGTAAAAGAATTACTTGTAATTTAGCTCCTCGACCCTTTTTTGTAAGTTTTTCGCTTTGCAAAATCAATGAAAAACATTAATGTCATACCTCAAGTATACATCCTTATCAAGTTAATATCACACCTCTGACAATTTAATTTTCTCAAACTGCAAATTCAAACTCGTCACGTTAACATTACACTTCTGATGATAAAAATTTTCATCAATTCCTAGTGGATGAAACTCCACTTGTTATTCTCATTAATAGAATAACAAGTCCACAAAATTCATTCAAATCACGGATTCAATCCCTGTCAAGTTAACATCACAACTCTGACAGTAATCCTCTCAAATTTCCTAGTGGAATTATCTAACTTTAGATTGCAACGTTAATCGTCATCTCTAGCGATCAAATTCAATCACTTTAGTTTGTCCGATTTTCAAGCACAAAAGAAAAAAAGAGAGACAAATTGTGATACTCGCGTCTTCATTAGCCAGAGCCACGTCTTCTCTTTCCAACACAGAAGTATATCTCTGCTTCTGCAATCAGTTCAATAGTACACTAGCAAAAACAATCATCAACTCTACCAGTTCAACAGTATACTGACAAACAAATCAGAGCTCATATCAGTTCTAAACTGTGTATCTAGATATTCACAAAAATTTACCCTGGGGGTTTCAAGCAGTTCGACAGTACACTCACGAAGACCGAAATCTAGACAAAATCAAGCTCAGAACATCTCAAAAGTTTGCCCGTCCAATCGTAGGAGTCTAAATCAACATGAAGTTCAAAGTATTCTAAAACTCGTCCCAGTTGAGTTTTAAAAACTTTGGAGGGGGTTCTGTAAACTGTCTAAAAATATTGAAGGCAAGTCCTCAAATGCAAACCTCACTCCAACGCGAAGCCTGCATTTGTACTCAAACGTGGAGCTCAATCAGGCCTGTGTTCCCACTCAAATGCAGAGCTCAACCACAACCTGCATTCCAACTCAAACGCGAAGTTCAACCAAGCTCGCCTTCTAACTCAAACGTGGAACTCAGCCATAATCGCGTTCTACCTTAAACGCGGACCTCAGATAACCCCGCGTCTTAACTCAAATGCTAGCCTGCAAGCCTCGCATTTACAATAACAGAACAAAACCCGCGAGGGTCACATTTCTACTGTAAATGTCCCATTACTGGGTCAATTAACACCTGCTAATGTGGGGAGTTAATCCCCATTATGGAGGGATTCTAGGGGACAATTTTACCCTTGAACACCCCTATAAATAGCCATGAAAGCTATTAGATGGGAGGATCTTCTTTTTTTTAAGGAGCAAAATAGCCACAAAGTTCAAAAGCTTTCGGCTTTCAAAAGAGAGGGAAAACATTTTCTTCTTTAAAAAGAGAACTTCAATACTTGTCGTGTCCAAGTGGAGTGATCTTACTTCCTTAAAACGATTCAAGAGAAGCTTGTCGTTCAGCCGGTCAACAGATAATAAGATTCACTCTCTATCGTCACACGAAGAACCCAACTTTAAACAAATGAGAGATTCAAATATCCTTCCCTCTTTTGTAATCAGAATAATTCCATTGTAATATTTCACCTGCTCAAAGAATTTTACATCGCATCTTTTCCACCAAACAATTATATTTCCTCATTTCGTCTATTTCCGAGGGAGAACGCGTGGTCTGGTATGGTGGGGCCCACGAGGCCAGCTCGTCGTTTCGTGGACTCGTTGGGTCTTGCACACGAGAAGCGGCGCGGAATCGCTCCGAGTCACGTGCCCATCGTCAGCGACGAGACGCGGGCTCTGCACTATGGGGTTCACGCGAAGTGGCATCTCGCTCAACGCAAATGAGCGGGGCCCACACGGGTATAGTCATCATGTGCACGAGGAAAGGCAGGCGAGGCCCACACCCATAGTCCTGTGCACGAGAAAGCGACTTGCACTGGTGAGTGGTGGCGGTTTTGGCGGGTTTTTGAGGTAATTAGTTGTATAAATATTAGTGTAATTATTAGTTTATTTAGTTGGTTTAATTAGCTTGATTAATTTTTTTGTTGTAATTAGTTGGTTTTAATTAATTTAGTTAGTTTAATGAATTTAATTATTTAACTATGCTTTATTTATCAGATTAAATGTTATTGCTCACATTATGCGTAGATAAATTTGTTTCAAGTATTTAGGGGAAATGAACCTAAGCTAGATTTTCATGTGGTGAAATTTAAATCTCCTATATAGGGTTATTTGTACACTACCATTTTTAAGAAGTTAATTTCTAGAATTATAAGATATTTAACATGTTATGTTTCTCAAGTTAATGATTCATGTTTAGAGTTTTACTGCTCTTTTTACATTTAATTTAATTAGTTAATTTTGTTATGTTTGATGGATCATGTAATAGAGATAATATCCTGCGCTTAGATCGAATGTTTCAGAATTTTTTACCTATTAAAAATAGAGATTTGATGAGCTAACAGATGAGTAGAGAGACAGAGATAGATACATGATGCTAGTTTAGTGGGATTCAACCCTAAGTGCTTGACCTTCTTTAGATTGATACTTATTCGAATAAACTCCTAAACTTTTGATCAATTAGCCTAAGAGTGTTGAAATCATAATAAGCACCTGTTCCTGTGGATCGACCCTCAAGTGTTGCAATGATCAACAGTACATTTGTGGTATTTAAGAGAGAGAGAGAGAATGAAAATCTCCCATCAAGCTTTTGGCGCTGTTGCTGGGGATGGTGTTCTATTTTTAGTTAAGACACTTTTACCGAATTGGAAAAAATAAAAATAAAATAAAAAATAAAAATCAAAAAATAAAAAAATTCCCTTTCCTTTCCACTTGTTCTCATGGCCTATCAAAATTCATCATTTCACGATCCATATTATAGGTCATTCCCTCCTTTTCATCACTCAACCTCACTTTCAAGCTTTAATGACAACATTTATCCTGCGAGTTACTCATTTTCTTCCATGATCAATTGATATGTTATCACTGTCAAATTCATACCATCTTTCTAAAGAGTGTCCAATGATAGGGTATTTGTTAAGTGTAACAACCAAATTTTTGATTTACCAAATTTCTCCTCATCTTAATTATTAAGGATTTTTGTTAAAGGCATTATCTAAAGTAATTACCCTCCATATTTCAATAGCAACAATTTTAAACTTAATTAGGTGACACACTTCCCTTTCAAAAGTTTTTATTAACTATTGGTTGTGGTGACTAGGAAAATATGACATGAAGGCTTATGTACATATGTTATTGGACCAATTAGCAACTTAACAAGAGTGAGATAGGGCATAAATTGCAACCTAACCTTTCATTTTCCCTTAACCAACCTAGTTTTACCCTAAGTATCTAATTAAGGGTAGGTGTGCATGCTTGAGGAGAGATCAATGGCTAGGATCTCATTGGAGGTTGGGAATCCAAGTGGCAACATGAGAGGAGCTTGGCCAAGTGGCAACATAAGAAGAGCTCCCCCACCTTGTAACTTGCACACAAGTTAGCTAACTACCAAATTTACCCTCATCTTCATCCTCTCCTAATTTCTGAAAAAAAAAACTTCTCCTCTCTCAAGTGGAGAGCTTGAAACCCTAGCCACCCTTTCATCTCCTCTCTAAAAATCTGAAGAAAAGAGATTAGGACACCTCTCTAGCCCCAAATCCCAACTTCTCTCAACCCTGGGTCAAGGCTACACGGGAGGAGAGGAAGAGACGCACGCGCGCAGCAAGCGCAGCCACAGCAGCACGCAAGGTGCTGCTATCTTGCCGCAGAACTGCGGCAAGGAAGGGGAAAACGCGACAATCCTGGAAGGGGTAGGCCGGATCTTGGAGGTGGGAGATTCTTGGTGAATTGGGGAAAGATCTAGCACTTTCAAGAAGAGATTTCTTGAGACCCAGCTCACTGTTTTCAGATCTAAAAATCAAAGTGAGTAAACATAACTATTAGGGTTATATTTTCTATCAAGGTTAGAAAAGTAGAAATTTTGATTATGTATAGGTAACCCACAAGGGTGTAAGTTGCTGTTTTTGTGATATCCTCAAAGTAGATGAAATTAATGGGTATTACCTAGTTGTTGTGCCTCTATATTGTGTTGTGATGATATGCATGTGTGATACACATATTCTAGCTTACTAATTGTGCCTAAATGAGATGATTTTGCATATAAATTCGCTGTTTTGATGATTATCCTTGGGTTGAATGAAATCTAATGAATATTGCATAGTTGTTGTGTCTCTACATCATATGGATATGAAATGCATGTGTAGAATATATGTTCTAGCATACTAATTATGCCTAAGTGAGCCAATTTAGCAATTAAATTCGCTGTTTTTCTTGTCCAATCTCATGATAGCCAAATTGATATGTATATAGCATAACCTTGACTCTTCATAAATAAAAGTGTTATGATGCATATGTGAGGTCTAGGATTCGTACCAATATCACTCCATAATTGTTGATCGATTAACTTGAATCATACTTTATCTCGCTAAAGTGCACGGGGGAAGACCCCTCCTTATAATATAGCATTGTGCTAAGTATTAGCAAGTATATGGGGATAATGCATATATTCATGCGGGTTGAATGTGGCGTGTTATGACGTTACTATGATATTGGGGAAACCCCCAAGCACATATTTTCTTTCTTATTGTTGCACATCATCTTCGGGCATGACGTGTAAGTTAGTTGTAAATTGCTTGTTATGAATATTATAACTTAATCTTGCATGATGCATTTGTTATAAAAGGAGGAAGGGGCCGGGCGGGAGCCGGTAGTAGGGGGAAGACGGGGATTTGACATATCATTATGAATATATATAAATGGAGGAAGGGGCCGAGCGGGAGCCGGTAGGAGGGGGGAAGACGGGGAAATTTATATGTTTGATTATATACGAATTATAAAAGGAGGAAGGGGCCGGGCGGGAGCCGGTAGGAGGTGGAAGGCGGGGAATTACATTTAGTTTGAATGGCATGTATTAGTGAACGGTCAAGTTTCATTCTATATTGGTAATACTTGTGTTAACCTAGAATGTCACATTATGTATGTAGTTAGCCGAGTTGATGTGGAAGGACTAATCCACGAAAATTTACACACGTGTTCATGCAAATATTTCACTTGTGTCATGATATAACGGAATGCAACTCTTGATAGTGAAGACATGTAGACTACAAATGTATGGAGCCTTGAACAAGTAAGTTAGATTGGAAAATTTTATTGTCTCATGGACTTCATGGTAAATTTTCTCCTTTTAAAATGCTTGTCTTATATCAACACCCTATGGCATGGTTTACTCATTGAGCTGTCGAGCTCATTTTATTTTCTCTCCATCTTTTCAGGTTTGGATAAGGGTAAGGGACCACTCTAACTGCAAGAGTTAAGTTATGGATTGTATGGCATATAGTTGTATCACTTTGACTTACTCTTGTTATATTTATATGTATGTATGGACTCTACTGAAGTCCTTTTTCTTGTGGAAAACATGTTGGGATGTACTCGATGTATAATTGTCTTTATAGTATTTGAAACTAAGGGCTTTTGTGTATTGTAATGTTTTGGATTGTGGACTCCGTTGGTATGTAATGTTCATGAACTTCGAAAGATAGCCATGTGTGGGAATATGATTTGTTGGAAAGTTAACCTTTGTGATATTGTGATGAAAAGATATATGTTTGCGATGGAGGATGCAAGTTATGGCATATGTATATAGTTAAGGTTTGGTGTAATGTGGTATGATAAGTAGGCCGTGTGGGCCGAAATCTTTGGTGGGATTAAGTAGGCCTTGGAGCCGAAATTGTTGGTTATTGTAGGTGGGAACTAATGAAATATTAAGGATGATGCTGCCAAAATTTTTATAAGAGTATTGGAGATAATTGGTGTTTTAGGCCTAATCTTGTTTATTAGAGGCTGGGACCGTTACAGTTGGTATCAGAGCTTGGTTTAAGTAAGGTTAGCCTAGATAGATGTAGTATGCGGGACTGCTTATGTAATCATGTGAGAATTATATGTGTGCTTGGGTAAGTTAGATATGGGGTATTGGGGTGATGGTAGAATCTTAGGATATTTGACCCTGAAATGTAGGATATTTAACTGTTCTCTATATTTGAATATGGGTACCCGCATACCTTAGTTCAAATGGATCTTGCAAGGGGTGCGGGCCCTTCTGCAAGAAATTCCAGTGTTATGGGACACCGAAAAGGGGAGCAATCAAAATATCACACAAGTCAGGGTTAAACCTATTGGAAGGACAGTTGTGCCCAATGATAAATTTATGAAAGATCGGCACGATTAAATAAGTGGTGATTTTCTATCATGTCTTATTATATATTCATGCAAATTATAATTTGGGGAGAATTGGAAGATACATCGTCTAATATAGATGTCTTACTTCTACAGATGGGAGATTCTGAGATGACTGGATCGTCATCCGACAGTCCGAGGTCGGAAAGTTTGAGTTGGACTGCGGACCATTTGGATTGGGATTTTGAATCCGATGAGACAGATCCAGCTATCATTCTGAAAGGTCCCCCAGATAGTAAAGATACAGGGGTTCGCATGGAACAAGATGAGAAAGATGAGATTAGTGAGGCAGAAAGTGCCATAAGGGATGCACCAGCAACTGTAGACCTGGGAGTCCTGCCTAATGATGAGATGAATCCTGAAGGAAGGATTTTCTTTGGAGGTATTTGGTGGGACTCCAGCTGGGTAGAAGACATGGATCTGTACGATGATCATGAGAATTGGAGATGTGAATATGACGCTGTCCTGGAGGAAGCAGAAGAGGATCCTGAGGAAGAAAATCTTGAAGAAGAAGAGGATCCTGAAGAAGAAGATCTAGAAGAAGATGATCCTGAGGAGTTAAGTCAAGAAGAAGAAGATCCCGAAGAAGAAGAATCTGTAGGGGCGACCGGGAGGAAAGCTCCCCGGGCTCTAACATAACCCCTTGATAGAGGTCTAGGTGGGGGGCATATTTTTGTTTTTGAGGAAATGAATGTTGACCCATATAAGTGGATAATTTTTTTTTTTGTTGTGTGAAGATAGTGGTTGTCATTGGCTATATGTGTGAACAATGTATCTCTTTATGATTGCATTTGTACGTTTTGAAAGAATGTAGTCATGCAAATGTAATGTGCCATGAAAACATTTTGTGCATAAATGAAATTGTATTTTGTTTTTGGAACTATTTTACTTGTTGTTATTTAGTTGCTGTTAATTAAGTTTAACTATTCTTTTAGGTATAAATGGACCTAAATTTTCCTCCACCCGATGCCAACTCGGAGGGCGACGCCCCGTTGCACAGCGCAATCGGGAGCGTCCATCTCCCGGCAAGTCAAGAATTCCTAAGTGAACAATCCAATGCCAATTGAAGAATGCCAGACAGAATACCGGATTGGCTGTTGCAACTGGCAAATGTAAACAACCCTCGTAGAGCCCTTGAACAATTCCAAAAGTTAAACCCACCAGCTTTTAAGGGAGGAGTTGATCCTATTCAAGCTGAAGAATGGCTCCGTCAAATTGAGAAGATACTGGATGTAATGGAATGTACTGAAAACCAGCGGGTATCCTTCGCCTCCTTTATGTTCCAAGGAGAAGCTGAGCGTTGGTGGGAGATGGTAAAAGGAGGGGCTAAGACTTTGGGGAGGGAGATCTCTTGGAACTTTCTAATTAAAAAGTTCAATGAAAAATACATACCTGGAGTGGTGAAGGACCGACTTGCCATGGAATTCCAAGACCTAAAGCAGGATCAATGGACGGTGAGTCAATATGAAGCTAAATTTACTCAACTGTCCAGGTATGCTGAGAAACTGGTGTCCGATGAGGAAGATAGGACAAAAAGATTCGTTAGGGGCTTGAGGCCAGAAATCAGGAGTAAGCTGATCCCTTTCCAACTACAAGTTTATAGTCAAGCTGTGGAGAAGGCAATGGAAATTGAAAGGGACATGCAGGAGAATCAGGAGATAAGGACCAGGGAACTACCCTACATGAAGCGCCCCCGGTATAATAATGCCCCGAGTTTTGGAACTCAGTCCATGAGGCCCGACAGAGGTACTGGATCTTCCTTCATGCCCGCCCAGGGAAACAAGGTGAACTCATGGCCCAAGAATAGAGGATTGCCCCATTCGGCATCACCAATGTCCTCCCAACGCTCCAACCTTGCAGGAAACCAGTGGTGTCCAAGGTGTAACCGAAGTCACACTGGCAGTTGCACCGCCGGTAAACAATGCTTTGGCTGCGGCAGAATGGGTCACATGAGGAGGGACTGCCCCAACTTGCACGGATATCCAGGAGCTAGCAGGGGGACGGGAAGACCGACCATGGGCATCGCCCCAACAGCAGGAGGACAAGCTACCGCCTTTCGGCAACCTTTCAACAGAACTCGCTCGGCCATGACTCAAGCATCAGTACAGCAACCCAGAGTTCAAGAGAGGATGAATGCAATCACTCCGCAGGAGGCTCGAGCATCCAATGCCGTGGTGGAAGGTACCGTCTGTGTATCCGAAAATATTGCTCGAGTATTGTTTGATCCCGGTGCTACCCACTCTTTTATTTCTTCATCATTTGCCACAATTATTAACATGGAATCCGAACCTTTGAACTATCAACTAGTGGTGTCAACCCCTGTAGGCGCAAGAGTGACCACTAGCGAGTATTATAAGGGATGTGAAATCATCATAGGTGAAATGAAGACACAAGCAGACCTAATTAAATTAGGAGAGATGGAATTTGACATCATCCTAGGAATGGATTGGTTGTCAGCATATCGGGCTCATGTAGACTGTTATCAGAAGAAAATAATTTTTAAGCTAGAGGGAACTCCAGAAAGAGTTTATGAAGGGGTGAAGAATAAAATTTGCACTCCAGTCATTTCTGCCCTGAAGGCCACTAAGTTATTGAGATAAGGGTGTCAAGGGTTTTTGGCAACCCTTATTGGTGAAGAAGATATGAAGATTAAGATTGAAAACATAGAGGTTGTAAGAGACTATCCTGATGTTTTTCTAGAGGATCTACCCGGCTTACCCCCAGATAGGGAAGTAGAATTTTTCATAAATCTTTTACCTGGGATAAGTCCCATATCCAAGGCACCTTATAGGATGGCACCTGCAGAAATGAATGAATTGAAGGACCAGTTGCAAGAACTGCTGAGCCTCGGGTTTATTCGGCCGAGTGCATCACCTTGGGGTGCTCCTGTATTATTTGTTAAGAAGAAGGATGGGAGCATGAGGCTGTGTATAGATTATCGAGAGCTGAACAAGGTCACTATCAAGAATCGATATCCACTGCCGAGGATTGATGACCTCTTTGATCAACTTCAGGGTGCCAGCATATTTTCCAAAATAGATTTAAGATCAGGATACCATCAATTGAAGATCAAGCCGGAAGATGTTTCTAAGACAGCCTTTCGGACCAGATATGGCCATTATGAGTTTTTAGTAATGCCATTTGGCTTGACCAATGCTCCAGCAGCATTTATGGATTTGATGAACAGAATTTTCCAGCCATACCTAGACCAATTCGTGGTGGTGTTCATTGATGACATACTAATCTATTCAAAGAGCAAAGAAGATCATGAAAGACACTTAAGGATAGTATTACAATTATTGAGAGAGAAGCAACTTTATGCAAAGCTTAAGAAGTGTGAGTTCTGGCTAAATGAAGTTGGGTTCTTGGGTCACATCATAAATGAGGAAGGAATATCAGTGGACCCCACAAAGATCGAGGCGATAAAGGGGTGGCCTCGACCTACCAATGTCACGGAGGTGCGAAGCTTCCTAGGATTGGCTGGGTATTACCGGAGATTTGTAAAAGGATTCTCCAAGATAGCTGCACCCTTATCCCAGCTAACCAAGAAAGGTCTTAAATTCTATTGGGGAGATGATCAGGAGAAAAGCTTTCAAGAACTAAAGGATAAGCTAACATCGGCTCCAATCTTAGCCATGCCCATTGGAAACGAAGGTTATGTTGTTTTCAGTGATGCGTCGAAGTCAGGCCTGGGGTGTGTATTGATGCAGCATAGGAGAGTAATTGCATATGCTTCTAAACAACTAAGGAACCATGAGAAAAATACCCAACCCATGACCTTGAGCTAGCTGCAGTCATTTTTGCCTTAAAAATTTGGCGGCACTACCTTTATGGAGTATCATGTGATATATATACAGATCATAAAAGCCTAAAATATATTTTCACCCAAAAGGAATTGAATATGCGCCAAAGAAGATGGTTGGAGTTGATGAAGGATTATGACTTAGACATTCATTATCACCCTGGGAAGGCCAATGTGGTGGCTGACGTTTTGAGTCGGAAGTCTGGAGGATCCTTAGCGGTATTGTTAACCCAGCAATCAGAGTTGTTAAGGGAGATGGAAAGGATGCAAATTGAAATTCAAATAAGAGGGCCCCGGTATGGAATGAACCAGATAAATCAAGTTAGTATTGGTTTCGACCTCTATGAAGAAATCAAGGAAGCTCAAAGGAAAGATGACCAGACAGCTAAAGATTTTGAAAGAGTGCAAAGAGGTGAAACCCAAGACTTTACCATGTCTAAGAAGTTGTTGAGAAAGGGAAACCGAATAATTGTACCTCCAGATTTTAAGCTCAAGGAGCGAATTTTAACTGAAGCCCATTGCACCCCTTACACCGCACATCCTGGAACAACCAAGATGTATCAGGATTTACAGGCAAACTTTTGGTGGGAAGGAATGAAAAAGGATATAACTAATTTTGTGCAGAGATGTTTGATATGCCAACAAGTTAAGGCTGAACATAAGAAGCCTCCGGGACTCCTCATGCCCTTACAAATCCCTGAATGGAAGTGGAGCAACATTATTATGGATTTTGTGACAGGACTCCCTAGGTCCCCTCAAGGATATGATGCCATATGGGTGATAGTCGACCGACTTACAAAGTCCGCTCATTTCCTACCCATCCGAATAAACTATTCGATGGATAGATTAGCCCAGATCTAACTCCGAGAGATAATCAGGATTCATGGAGTTCCTGAGACAATTGTGTCAGATCGTGACCCTCGATTTCAGTCAAGGCTATGGATCAGTCTATCCCAAGCTCTGGGCACCAAGCTACACCCAAGTACGGCTACGCACCCTCAAACTGACGGGCAGTCTGAGAGAACCATTCAAATACTGGAAGATATGCTGAGAGCATGCGTGTTGGATTTCGGGGGCAATTGGGAGAGATACCTATCATTAGTGGGTTTGCATATAACAATAGTCATCAATCCACTATTGGGATGCCACCATTTGAAGCTTTGTACGGCAGAAAGTGCAGATCTCCAATTTGTTGGGAAGAGATGGGTGACCGAACACTGTTTGGATCTGATATAGTTCAAGAAACAACGGAGAAGATCCGGATAATAAGGAAGAGAATGAAAGCGGCCCAGAGTAGACAGAAGACATATGCGGATCGGTGCCGAAGGCCCTTGGAGTTTGCAGAAGGCGACAAAGTTTTCTTGAAGATATCACCAATAAAAGGAATGGTACGGGGTGGCAAACGGAATAAGTTAGACCCCCGGTATATTGGGCCCTTTGAAATACTAGAAAGAATTGGACCTCTGCCTTATCGGTTAGCATTACCACCAGAGATTGAGAAAATACATGACGTATTTCATGTGTCCTAATTGAGAAAGTATGTACTAGATCCGAACCATGTTCTTAAATACTCACCACTGCAACTCCAAGAAGACTTGTCATATACAGTGGAGCCGGTTCAAATCCTAGACCGGAAGGAGAAACAACTGCGAAACAAAGCAATCCCTTTAGTAAAGGTTTTATGGAGAAGTAAAGAGATTGAAGAAACTACCTGGGAACCAGAGGAAGAGATGAAGCATATTATCCACAATTTTTTCAAGGTACGTCAGGCTTCGGGACGAAGCTCTCTTTTAGGAGGGGAGAAATGTAACAACCAAATTTTTGATTTACCAAATTTCTCCTCATCTTAATTATTAAGGATTTTTGTTAAAGGCATTATCTAAAGTAATTACCCTCCATATTTCAATAGCAACAATTTTAAACTTAATTAGGTGACACACTTCCCTTTCAAAAGTTTTTATTAACTATTGGTTGTGGTGACTAGGAAAATATGACATGAAGGCTTATGTACATATGTTATTGGACCAATTAGCAACTTAACAAGAGTGAGATAGGGCATAAATTGCAACCTAAACTTTCATTTTCCCTTAACCAACCTAGTTTTACCCTAAGTATCTAATTAAGGGTAGGTGTGCATGCTTGAGGAGAGATCAATGGCTAGGATCTCATTGGAGGTTGGGAATCCAAGTGGCAACATGAGAGGAGCTTGGCCAAATGGCAACATGAGAAGAGCTCCCCCACCTTGTAACTTGCACACAAGTTAGCTAACTATCAAATTTACCCTCATCTTCATCCTCTCCTAATTTCTGAAAAAAAACTTCTCCTCTCTCAAGTGGAGAGCTTGAAACCCTAGCCACCCTTTCATCTCCTCTCTAAAAATCTGAAGAAAAGAGATTAGGACACCTCTCTAGCCCCAAATCCCAACTTCTCTCAACCCTGGGTCAAGGCTACACGGGAGGAGAGGAAGAGACGCACGCGCGCAGCAAGCGCAGCCACAGCAGCACGCAAGGTGCTGCTATCTTGCCGCAGAACTGCGGCAAGGAAGGGGAAAACGCGGCAATCCTGGAAGGGGTAGGCCAGATCTTGGAGGTGGAGATTCTTGGTGAATTGGGGAAAGATCTAGCACTTCTAAGAAGAGATTTCTTGAGACCCAGCTCACTGTTTTCAGATCTAAAAATCAAAGTGAGTAAACCTAACTATTAGGGTTATATTTTCTATCAAGGTTAGAAAAGTAGAAATTTTGATTATGTATAGGTAACCCACAAGGGTGTAAGTTGCTGTTTTTGTGATATCCTCAAAGTAGATGAAATTAATGGGTATTACCTAGTTGTTGTGCCTCTATATTGTGTTGTGATGATATGCATGTGTGATACACATATTCTAGCTTACTAATTGTGCCTAAATGAGATGATTTTGCATATAAATTCGCTGTTTTGATGATTATCCTTGGGTTGAATGAAATCTAATGAATATTGCATAGTTGTTGTGTCTCTACATCATATGGATATGAAATGCATGTGTAGAATATATGTTTTAGCATACTAATTATGCCTAAGTGAGCCAATTTAGCAATTAAATTTGCTATTTTTCTTGTCCAATCTCATGATAGCCAAATTGATATGTATATAGCATAACCTTGACTCTTCATAAATAAAAGTGTTATGATGCATATGTGAGGTCTAGGATTCGTACCAATATCACTCCATAATTGTCGATCGATTAACTTGAATCATACTTTATCTCGCTAAAGTGCACGGAGGAAGACCCCTCCTTATAATATAGCATTGTGCTAAGTATTAGCAAGTATATGGGGATAATGCATATATTCATGCGGGTTGAATGTGGCGTGTTATGACGTTACTATGATATTGGGGAACCCCCAAGCACATATTTTCTTTCTTATTGTTGCACATCATCTTCGGGCATGACGTGTAAGTTAGTTATAAATTGCTTGTTATGAATATTATAACTTAACCTTGCATGATGCATTTGTTATAAAAGGAGGAAGGGGCCGGGCGGGAGCCGGTAGGAGGGGGAAGACGGGGATTTGACATATCATTATGAATATATATAAATGGAGGAAGGGGCCGAGCGGGAGCCGGTAGGAGGGGGGAAGACGGGAAAATTTATATGTTTGATTATATATGAATTATAAAAGGAGGAAGGGGCCTGGCGGGAGCCGGTAGGAGGTGGAAGGCGGGGAATTACATTTAGTTTGAATGGCATGTATTAGTGAACGGTCAAGTTTCATTCTATATTGGTAATACTTGTGTTAACCTAGAATGTCACATTATGTATGTAGTTAGCCGAGTTGATGTGGAAGGACTAATCCACGAAAATTTACACACGTATTCATGCAAATATTTCACTTGTGTCATGATATAACGGAATGCAACTCTTGATAGTGAAGACATGTAGACTACAAATGTATGTAGCCTTGAACAAGTAAGTTAGATTGGAAAATTTTATTGTCTCATGGACTTCATGGTAAATTTCCTCCTTTTAAAATGCTTGTCTTATATCAACACCCTATGGCATGGTTTACTCATTGAGCTGTCGAGCTCATTTTATTTTCTCTCCATCTTTTCAGGTTTGGATAAGGGTAAGGGACCACTCTAACTGCAAGAGTTAAGTTATGGATTGTATGGCATGTAGTTGTATCACTTTGACTTACTCTTGTTATTTTTATATGTATGTATGGACTCTACTGAAGTCCTTTTTCTTGTGGAAAACATGTTGGGATGTACTCGATGTATAATTGTCTTTATAGTATTTGAAACTAAGGGCTTTTGTGTATTGTAATGTTTTGGATTGTGGACTCCGTTGGTATGTAATGTTCATGAACTTCGAAAGATGGCCATGTGTGGGAATATGATTTGTTGGAAAGTTAACCTTTGTGATATTGTGATGAAAAGATATATGTTTGCGATGGAGGATGCAAGTTATGGCATATGTATATAGTTAAGGTTTGGTGTAATGTGGTATGATAAGTAGGCCGTGTGGGCCGAAATCTTTGGTGGGATTAAGTAGGCCTTGGAGCCGAAATTGTTGGTTATTGTAGGTGGGAACTAATGAAATATTAAGGATGATGCTGCCAAAATTTTTATAAGAGTATTGGAGATAATTGGTGTTTTAGGCCTAATCTTGTTTATTAGAGGCTGGGACCGTTGCATTATGACAATGTCAAATCAATTTAACTCTATTTTTTAAGGACCTACGAGCGAACCTATACATCAAATTTCAATTTGAAATGTTCAAACTATTCAGATTTCTCGTGGGATGAACCATACACAAATTCTCAATTCAATTGGTCCTCCAATGAACTATCACTTCCAGAATTTGAGTGCAATAGCAATTGAGAGGACACTCAAACAACACTAGAGGAAACTTTTGAAGCTTTTATGCAACTTTCAAATAAATGCTCAACGACAATGCACAGCAAGCCAATCTTGACTCTCAGTCCATTTTGTTTGTCACTGAACCATCATCTTGAAAGTACACCTAGGGGGGGTGAATAGGTGTAGGGCTAATCTAATGACAAATGATGCGAAATTAAAAACAAATCGAAACACACTTAGTATAACCAAAGAGTGTAACCAAATTTCCGGTGAAAGGCTCTGGACTATCTCCTCTAAATTCCTCTAAATAAGAGTTGAGGTGCTATATAAAGCGCTCTTGGTTCAACACAAGTGAGGCACACAAACAATACCAAGCATTTATGTATGAATGAACATATGAAATAATGCAAGGTAAATAAGAGAGAGTTTAGAGATAGTGGATCAATCGCAAACACCTAGATATGTTTTAAGGTTCGAGCCACTGCTCTACGTCCCCGCCTTCACACAGAAGGATTTCCACTATATCGTCCGCACAGGACTTCACATACAGGGAACCTCTAGTGAGGATTTGGATAATACAACCTTGGAGTATACAACTCCTTTCTCAACCAACAACAACAACTACACTAGAGGCAAGGCACAACAACAATCACCTCTACACTTAGAGGGATGGGCACTTAGCCAAACAACAATCACCTCTCACTAGAGGGATAAGGCTTAAAGCCAACACTCCAACCACAATCACCTCTACACTTAGAGGGATACCAATACAACCTTCACACTCACCTCTACACGAGAGAGAACTCAAATAAAAGAAGGTTTACAACTCTTGGTGGTCTCACTAAACTACAAACAAATTTTCTCATCAAACAAGATCCTAATAGATAGGATAGATAGATAGCTCAAGTGTGAGAATGCAAGGTGTTTGGAAATCAAAAACAAAAAAAATACTTGGGAAAACAAGTAGAATAAGATAGAATTGATGATCTAAATCAATATCCCAATACTCTATTTTTCTTTAAAATTTTCAACCCTTGAAAACAAATAAAGATAAAATCTTTAAGCCCAAAAACTCTTTTAAAACTTGCTGTTAAACACTTAGAAAGATAGGAAATTTTTGCTCTCAAAAACCATGAAGAAACCAGCTCAAAAGATGGATATTTATACCCTCTCAAAATTCTGCCCGTTGGCAGCCAGGAAAGGTCAGAAATGACCTTCCGGTCGACCGCCCAGTCGACCAGCCAACGGTCATTTTTATGACCGTTGAGCCACTGGTCAACCGCCCGGTCGACCGGACCTGGATACAGAGAGCAGAAGCTCTCTGCCAGTCGACCGCCCGGTCGACCGGGGCCAGTTCCAGACTGTAGAGCTCCCTAGCAGTCGACCGGCCCTCGTGCACATCGGTCGACTGGACCGGTCGACCGACTTCTGCCTCGGTCGACCGACAATAGGCCAAGTCAATACTGTTTTAGGGATTAAAAACTTGGTTATTTTAACTTCAATTAAATCTCATAAAATCATATAAATTCTACAAAATAAGTTCTTTTAAGATCTTTGAAATGCAAATATGTGTGACAAAATTCAACACATATTAAAACAATTTGAACCATTTTTGTGATATTGAAATTAGGCTTTAAACAAAAATCAGTATTTTCTAAAACTTAGATTTTGAAATGGAAAATCGTTTTCTCCAAAACTCATGTAAATACAAAAACATGATATTGAAATAACTTTGAAGCATATTGTATATGGATAGAATCCAATATACATATAAGAATATATATATATATATATATATATATATATATATATATATATATATATATATATATATATATATATATATATATATATCTATGTTTTTGACATGAAATCTAAATTGGTTAAATCGAAAACCAAAACCAACAAACTTTAAAACTTGTGTGTGTATGTAAACTTGAGCATATCAATACTATCTAATCTTTATAATGATCTAAACATACTAAACACAAACCGAGGTCTTCTTGTAGAACTCTTTCTCCAAGTCGACTCGATCCAAACGCGATCCAACGAGCTTGACTCCAACCGAGTACTAGATGCGATCTTGACGTTCGAGCTCTTGAATCAACACGTGAAAGCTCCAAAACTCCTTTGTTGAAGCTAATCACCTACTAATATCTTGATCAAATATCTGAAACTAAATATCACAAGATTATTAGTAAACTATAACTACATGAGTTAATCATCATCAAAACTAGAGTGATGGGCCTCTGGGCCAACAATCTCCCCCTTTTTGATGATGACAAAGCTCATAGAGTTAAATATGCATGGATTAAAGTTAAGCTTCATAGAAGCTCCCCCTTAACTCATGCATAGCAATAAATAATAAAGATATTCAATGTATGCATAAAAAAATAACACATATTAACATATATGCTCTGATACCAATTGAAAATAAAACATATATGCTCTGATACCAATTGAAAAAATAAACATGCATATAAATGACATAAATATGCATATATAAACTCTCAAAATTCTTTTCTCCCTTTATGTATAAAACAAGGAATCATGCATAAACATGCATATATAAAACTCCAATTTCTCTCCCCCTTTTTGTCAAATCATCAACAAGGGGCATAAATAAACTCAAAAACAATTTTCTCCCTTTTGGTCAAATCAAACAAGAAGGATGTATATGCGATATACATTCATGAAGAGGAGAGACGTAAAGTTAACTCCCCTGCATACATGCATTACATGAAAAAGAGATGACTAAACCCTAATCACATAACGCATAATATATAATGTATAAAAGGAGATGTGAAGCTCCCTCTACACACGTGTAAGAATACCAAAGAAGGTCAATCACTTCAATATGAATACACTCAACATGAATCTATATAAAGAGAAGATGTTAAGCTTTCCTTGCATATAAGCAATACAAATCAAAATATTATGATACCGATTGAAAAATATATCAATTTATGATGAAGGTATACATCGAAAAATTTGAAAGTACACCTAGAGGGGGGTGAATAGGTGTATGGCTAATCTAATAAACAATAATGCGAAATTAAAACTTAATGCAACACACTTAGTGTAACCAACGAGTGTAGCCGAATTCCCGGTGAAGGGCTCTGGACTAACTCCTCTTGATTCCTCTGAATAAGAGTTGAGGTGCTATATGAAGCTCTCGTGGTTAAACACAAGTGAGGCACATAAACAAACACAAACAAGCATATAAGTGTGATATGACAATATGCATCAATGCAAGGCACAATATAAGAGAGAGAGTTAGAGAAAGTGGATCAAACGCAACACCAAGATATGTTTCGAGATTCGAGCACACAGCTCTACGTCCTCGCCTTCACACAGAAAGATTTCCACTAACTCGTCCACACAGGACTTCCATAGAGGGAACCTCCACTGAGGATTTTGGGCAATACAATAATCGGAAGTACACAACTCCTCTCTCAATAAGACAACCTCTACACTAAGAGGCTAGGCACAAAGCCACCACAATATTAACCTCACAATAGAGGGATAGGCACTTAGCCAACAACCGCAATCTCCTCTACACTTAGAGGGATTCCAAACCAATCTCCACCTCTCACTAGAGGGAGCTAAATACCACTTCCATTATCACCTCACACTTGAGGGATATCAACTCAATCACCTCTCACTAGAGGGATATCACAATCAATGGAAGGTTTACAACTTTGTGGTCTAACAACCACAAACCAATCTCTTTCTCACCAAAACAAGATCCTAATAGAAAGGATAGTAGATAAGCTCAAGTGTGAGAATAAAAGTTTAGAAAACAAAACGCAAAGAAAAATACTTGGAAAAATAAGTTAAACAAGATTGAAATGAAGATCAAAACCAATATCCCAAATATCCTATTTCTCTTTTATTTTTTCAACTTTTTAAAACAAATAAAGATTAATCTTTTGGCACTAAAAACTCTTTTGAAAACTTGTATAAAAATACTAGAGAAGATCAGAATTTTTGGCTCTTAAAAACTTGTCCAAACAGTCCAAGAGGGAGCTATTTATAAGCCCATTCAAAAACTAGCCGTTACAGTCCAAACAGCAGCTGAGTCTGCTGTCGGTCGACGGCCCGGTCGACCGCCAACGGTCAGATTTCTGACCGTTGGGCCAGCGGTAGACTGGCCGGTCGACCGTGTCCTAGATACAGAGAGCAACAGCTCTCTACTGGTCGACCGCCCGGTCGACCGGGGCCATTTCCAGAGAGCAGAGCTCTCTGGCGGTCGACCGGGTCGGTCGACCAGCCCTCCAGCCAAGGCTGCGTGCATATCCTGTGCACGTCGGTCGACCGCTCCGTCGACCGACAGACAGCCAGATCAGAACTTATAGGGATAGAAACTTGGGTATTTTGACTTAAATTAAATCCCATAAAATCTCATAAATTTCACAAAAATCAGTTCTTGTTATAACTTTGAAATACAAACATGTTTGAGTAAAATCAAACCATGTTACAACATTTTGAACCATTTTTGTGACTTGAAAAATTTGCTTCAAACCAAATTCTGTATTTTCTAAAACTTGAATTTTTGAAATGGAAATCCGATTTTTCAAAACACATGTAAATACAAAAACATGATATTTAAACAACTTTGAAGCATATAGTATATGGATAAAATCCAATATACATGAAAGAAATATATATCAATATTTTTGACATTAAATCCGAAAATAAGTTTTGTTTAAATACAAAACCCAAATACATGAATAGATTATCAAAATAAGTTTTTTTAAGAATATGAAGCATACATGTATATAGATCAAATCTAATATATATTAAACCATGTAAACTTGTTTTGATATAATATCTATTCATGAAAATCAAGATCGGTTAAACTGAAAACCAAAACCAATAAACATGAAACTTAAAACAAGTGTGTGTGTTGTGAACTTGAGCATATCACACTATCTAATCTTTACAATGGATCTAAACAACATCTTAACTAAACAAACCGAAGACTTCTTGTAGAACACTGTCTCCAAGTTGACTCGATCCAAACGTGATTCTCCGAGCTTGACTCCAATCGAGTGCTAGATATGAACTTGACGCTCGAGCTCTTGAATCACCATGTGAAAGCTCCAAAGCACCTTTGTTGAAGCTAATCACCTGCTAATATCTTGATTAAATATCTGAAACTAAATATCACAAGATTATTTGTAACTATAACTACATGAGTTAATCATCATCAAAACTAGAGTGGAAGGTCTCTGAGCCAACAATCTCCCCCCTTTTTGATGATGACAAAACTCATGGAGTTATATATGCATGGATTAAAGTTAAGCTTCAAAGAAGCTCCCCCTTAACTCATGCATAGCAATGAACTATAAAGATATGCAATGAATGTTAAACATGAATATGCATAACCATGCATAAAACAATGAAATAAACATGCTCTTGATACCAAATTTTAAAATAAACATGTTCTAAAGGAATTACTCTTGATACCAATAAAAATTTCAATAATAGCTCTTGATACCAACAAAATAAAAGTTCTTGATATCAACAAAACAAAACAACAAAATATGTTCTTGATATCAATAATATTTACCAATAATATCTATGTTCTTGATACCAATATCTTTTGATACCAATAACACACCAATATCAACAAAACATAAAACAAATATTTTTAATAAAAACTTTAAACATGCATATATACTAAAATACTTCTCCCCCTTTTTGTTAATCATCAACAAAGCGGTTAAAGAAAAAAATGTTCTCCCTTTTTTGTCAGAAACAAAAAATCAACAAAGGGGTACAAATAAAAGATATATCAATTTAGCATGAAGGTATACAAAGAAACATCATGATATCAATTTAAGATACCAATAGAAAATAAACAAAACATATAGGTAGTTTTGATACCAAATAAAGAATAATATCAATTTAATATTTTTGATACCAATATGAAAATGAAACAAATACCAATTGAAATACCAATTGAAAGTATTTTTCATTAGGAGCGTATGATACCAAAAAAAAAATCAATATCATTTTTCAAACATTTTTCAACATAAAGTGTGGGAGTAAGATACCAAATGTAAACAAAACTAATTGAAAGGTTAAATACCCCTTTATGAAATACCAAACAAAATGATGCATAAGCTTGTATAAGATACCAATTTAAATAATTATCATTAAGAACTAAATCAAGCTTATCATAACCAAATTTGTGCTAAAAAATATAAAGATATAGTAAGCACAATCAAAACATAAATACATATGTATGTATGGGAAATTGAATACCAATCGAAATTGATACTATTTAAAGTTTAAGCATACATATATAAAATCATATATGAGTATACAAAAAGAATGTCAATAGTGATACCAATTAAAAAGATACAATGATATCAATTGAAACTATAATGAGAATCAAGTGTATAACTCATACTTCCTACCACCCATTTCATGCACATGTTTTAAATAGATTTTCAATAATGAACATACAAGGCATGGTCGCCCAACCAACCGCCCTTAAATGGGTAGGGGTTTTCAAGAATAAGGTTGAAAATAATATAACACATTTGAAAACTCTACCATATGAAGAATACCGCAACTAGTTATATGAAAAATTTGAAACTAGCACGAAATCTTTCAAGTAAGGAATAAAACAAAAATATATTTCATGAAAAACATGTAAGTCACATGATCATCAACACTCAAAATCTATAAGGCACAAATCATACTCATGAAAACAAAATCAGGAGAGAACTTTAAGTAAGGTAAGTGTATAAGAGTTATGTGAAACACATCATCATGAAATAGGCAATCAAGCTCAATGTGAAATTCCTTAAAACATGAAAATCATCAAAACTAGAAATCCTTCAAGGTATATGTATGTCTTATACAAACTAGAGTATACATACATATCCAAATATAAACGAGTCCACAAAAGTAGATGCATGAAGGTAAGTGGCTCATGGATGCATATGTATAACTAATAGTTTAGACAAAATAGACATATACATGAAGTTAAACATAAACATGAAAACATGTACAAAATGAGAATACAAGTCAAAATGTATGAATCATCAAAACTAGACTATAGTAGTACATCTAATGGGTACAAATGAGCATTTAAGTACAAACATATAAAAGTCTATTTGTGGCTCACTAGTTGTACAAGTGTATATCCAAGTTTTAATGAAAACTAACATCCAAACATGTAGTCAAAACATGAAGCATAGAAATCAAAACAAAACTTATATGATCATTATGTAAATGAACATACATTAGATCTATGATATACACAATAGCTAAACTAAAGTAAGAACACAAAATATGGGTCCTATAAATATGGGTGATCTCAAATACTAATCATGCATATCACAAGTCTAATAATCATGACATTTAACATACTAATCAAAACATGCTAAAAATGAATAGTATGAAAGCAGGCAAACAAAAATGGGAGTAAGAGATCGTTACCAAAATCAAAAGGGCACATCTCCATATCTCCAAACCATGGTGGTCCTCCCACCAAACTCCCCTTGAAAGTGATGCATCCAAATAGTCCTCTTTAAGCTCGGAACGCATCCACCTCAAGGCACCATCACTCTCACGTCAAGTGAGAGCCCACACCTACATCAAATAAAATAGGAGTGGTCTTTGGTACCCATGCTCTTTTGGGTCCATGGCAGTTAGCTCCTTTCCTAACCCAACAAATTTATTTGCTAAATTTGAATCATGTATCCTATCATAATAAAATTTAGCAAGGTGGCCCTTACGTCCACAATGTGCACATGTGTACACATAAGCATACATTGTGTGATGGGTGTGAACATGAGGAGCATGTGTATGCCGTAGTTTGTGTGCATGCATAGAAGGAATTTGTTTCTTTCGAAACATAAATTCCAAACGTGTATGATTCAAAGCACAATGGCTCAAAGTGGAGCCCAAACAATCCACACTCTTCTTAAGCATACAAATATCATTTTTAATCATGGAAGAAGAGGTGCATGCAATAGGTATACTAGATGATGAAGCTACATTAGCATGGCACACATGTGAATCTAAGTCATTTTTCAAAGCAACATTTTCATTAGACATCAAATCCAAATCCTTTGAAATTGAAGCAATTTTTATTTTCAAAGAATCATTTTCTTTTAAAACAAAATCAAGTTTTGAAGTTAAAGACTCATTTTTCTTCAAAACATTTTCACAATCATTTTTATTTTTCAAAATCTTATTTTCATTTAAAACAAGTTCAAGTTGGGTTTTCAAAGAGTCGCACTCATTTGAAATCTCAACCTTCTCTTGTAAAGCCAAATCAAGTTTTGAACACAAATCCTTATTTCGTCTTTTAGTCCAAAACTCTTCTTTTTCAAAAGATTATATTTTTCTAACAATTTTTCACAAACAATTGAAAGTTCTTCATTCAAAACATTGGCATCAATATAATTATTACTAGAAGAACTAGCATCATCATCATCTAATTGAGTTTCCGAGTATACCTCAAGGGAGTCATTCCCATGGACCATGTAGCAATGTTGCTCGGATTCATCCTCACTATATTCCTTCTCCATTTGGATTAGCAATTGAAGCTCGGAGGAGGTCAAAGTGTTCCACACTGCAAAGGCAGAATCACAGTTAGAAACTATAGAAAGATATTCTTTGTTAGCGTGCTTCTAAGTGCCATTAGGGCTTGTGCATTGGACTCTATATGCTTGCTATTACCAAGATAGGATTTCTTGGTAGCAGCAAGGAAAACATGCAAGCCTAGGGTTTTTAGGTACATGGACATCCTAGCCTTCCAAACAACAATGTTGGAAGTATCAAACATAGGTGGGGTCATGAAGTCCATGAGTGTGAGTAAATAATAATAAGTGTGCAAATACAAATGATAAATTAGCAACCAAGATCACACTCCTAGGTGGTTAAACCTAATATCAGGAGCGTAGGTTCTGATACCAATTGAAAGTACACCTAGAAAGGGAGTGAATAGGTGTATGACTAATCTAATGAACAATAATGCGGAATTAAAACTTATGCAACACACTTAGTGTAACCAACGAGTGTAACCGAATTCCCGGTGAAGGGCTCTGGACTAACTCCTCTTGATTCCTCTGAATAAGAGTTGAGGTGCTATATGAAGCTCTCGTGGTTAAACACAAGTGAGGCACACAAACAAACACAAACAAGCATATAAGTGTGATATGACAATATGAATCAATGCAAGACACAATATAAGAGAGAGAGTTAGAGAAAGTGGATCAAACGCAAACACCAAGATATGTTTCGAGGTTCGAGCACACAGCTCTACGTCCCCGCCTTCACACAGAAGGATTTTCACTAACTCGTTTACACAGGACTTCCCACACAGGGAATCTCCACTGAGGATTTTGGGCAATACAATAACCGGGAGTACACAACTCCTCTCTCAACAATACAACCTCTACATTTAGAGGCTAGGCACAAAACCATCACAATATCAACCTCATAATAGAGGGATAGGCACTTAGCCAACAACCACAATCTCCTCTACACTTAGAGGGATTCCAAACCAATCTCCACCTCTCACTAGAGGGAGCCAAATACCACTTCCACTATCACCTCACACTTGAGGGATATCAACTCAATCACCTCTCACTAGAGAGATATCACAATCAATGGATGGTTTACAACTTGGTGGTCTAACAACCACAAACCAATCTCTTTCTCACCAAAACAGATCCTAATAGAAAGGATAGTAGATAACCTGTGAGAAATAAAGAGTTTGAAAAACAAAATACAAAGAAAAATACTTGAGAAAATAAGTTAAACAAGATTGAAATGAAGATCAAAACAATATCCCAAATATCCTATTTTCTTTAATTTTTTCAACTCTTTAAAACAAATAAAGATTGATCTTTTGGCACTAAAAAGTCTTTTGAAAACTTATATAAAAACACTAGAAAATATCAGAATTTTTGGCTCTTAAAAACTTGTCCAAAACAGTCCAAGAGGGGGCTATTTATAAGCCCCTTCAAAACTAGCCGTTACAGGCTAAACAGTAGCTGAGTCTGCTGTCGGTCGACCGCCCGGTCAACCGGCCAACGGTCAGATTTCTGACCGTTGGGCCAGCGGTCGACCAGCCGGTCGACCGTTGCCTGGATACAGAGAGCAGTAACTCTCTGCCGGTCGACCGGGGCCATTTCCAAAGAGCAGAGCTTTCTGGCGGTCGACCGGGTCGATCAACCGGCCCTCCAGCCAAGGCTGCGTGCATATCTTGTGCACGTCGGTCGACCGGTCCGGTCGACCGGCAAACAGCCAGATCAGAACTTATAGGGATAGAAACTTGGGTATTTTGACTTAAATTAAATCCCATAAAATCTCATAAATTCTACAAAAATCAGTTCTTGTTATATCTTTGAAATACAAACATGTTTGAGTAAAAGTCAAACCATGTTTCAAGCATTTTGAACCATTTTTTTGACTTGAAAAATTTGCTTTAAACCAAATTCTGTATTTTCCAAACTTAGATTTTTGAAATGGAAATCCGATTTTTCTAAAACACATGTAATACACAAAAACATGATATTTAAACAACTTTGAAGCATATAGTATATGGATAAAATCCAATATACATGAAAGAAATATATATCAATGTTTTTGACATTAAATCTGAAAATAAGTTTTGTTTAAATACTAAACCCAAATACATAAATAGATTATCAAAATAAGTTTTTCTAAGAATATGAAGCATATATGAATATAGATCAAATCTAATATACATTAAACCATGTAAACTTTTTTTGATATAATATCTATTCATGAAACTAAGATCGGTTAAACCGAAAACCAAAACCAATAAACATGAAACTTAAAACAAGTGTGTGTGTTGTGAACTTGAGCATATCACACTATCTAATCTTTACAATGGATCTAAACAACATCTTAACTAAACAAACTGAAGCCTTCTTGTAGAACGCCGTCTCCAAGTTGACTCAATCCAAACGTGATTCCCCGAGCTTGACTCCAACTGAGTGCTAGATATGAACTTGACGCTCGAGCTCTTGAATCACCATGTGAAAGCTCCAAAGCACCTTTGTTGAAGCTAATTACTTACTAATTTCTTAATTAAATATCTGAAACTAAATATCACAAGATTATTAGTAACTATAACTACATGAGTTAATCATCATCAAAACTAGAGTGGAAGGCCTCTGGGCCAAACAATTATGATACCAATTGAAAGTAAACAAAACATTTTTAAGATACCAATTGAAAATATCTTGATACCAATTT